>VYZU01055483.1:0-63253 GCA_013401355.1 Ceyx cyanopectus | reverse complement strand
GAACTGTGGCAAGCCCAAGCTCTTCCTGAAAGGGGCAGACACTGATTTAGTGAAACTGCCTTCAGTGAAATTCCTTGGAGCTCTGGAAGACAAACATCAAACTCTTATCCTTAAGGCAGAGGAGTCAACAGTGATGATAATGAGAGCACAGACACAGCCCTGGAACTCTATTTGCTTTCAACAAGGCTCAGTAGCCCACCTCCCAGGAACAGGACACTTCATGCCATGGAAAATTAAGCACCAGCAGGAAGCAAATCTGTAGAGAGATACTTAAACAAACAACTCTGAACCTTTTGTTGCTTCCAAGTGGACCAATAATGAAATGTTTGCTTTTCACACAGCCCCATCAGTTTACTGCTATGTGCAGAAATGATGCAGACATCTGAAGGACCTGAGGGAATGTGAAAGTTGTGCTATAAAAATCTCACCTTCCACTTCATTTACAGGTATATTAAATGAGGGGTTTTCCACTGTTTTCTTTGCTTTTTTTCTTTTTTTAACATAAAACCTTGGAGAATATAATGAAATAGTCCTGTCCCATCTCCCTCCCTTCTCCCCCATGCTGAATGGTCAAAACCCTCACAACATGCATTCCAATAATGAGGGAACAGAGATGGATGCATTAAACAATCTCCCCCAAAACATACAGAAACCTAGTGGCAAAGCCAGTAATAAAAACACAATTTAAAGGAAAAAAACCCAACCCAAAACACCTCGATACCAATGCACATCGTGGAAAAAAAATGGAAAAAAATGCTTTTATTGATCTGCTTAAACATCAAACGTAAGTAACATCATAAAAACCCAAACAAAAGATAAATCTAGTCCTCCATGTGCCTAGCTGGAAGACATTTATTTTTTTTTCTTTTCTCAGTAATCACCTGGAGGGGGATTGTTGTCTTCCCACTGACTTGAGAATCAAACAGCCTTTGCTTTAGGGCTTTTTTAATTGTGTTGATCTGTTCCTATGGTGCCCAAGGTCGGTGATGAGCATCCTGCTTGTTGTTGTTTTTCCTAAAGCCCATTCCAGCCAAACACAGCACAAAGGGCTGTGCATCACTGCAGCCTCCCAGTCAAATCCCAGCAGAAGGGAAGGTGTTAATCTGGTTCTTCTGGAATGCAAATCTACAAAAATATGGGTTCCTCCAGGACATCTTCCTTCGGAGCCATGGAGGCTTGGAAAAGGCACAAAGCTAGCAAGAAAAGGTAAGATCAGGACTCAAAAGGTTTTTAATAAAGATAAATCTAATACAAGTTCATTCTATAAATATTATTTTCCTGTCCAAAGACAAAACACTTATAGAAACGTACAAGAAATATTCCTTGGGGGGGAGAAAAAAATGAAACTATGGAAAATTACAAAGCATCATCTGCTTTAATTTCACTTGAACCTTGCAGAATTGGGCTGTACTCAGTCCTGTTAGTAAAAACAACACAGTTCTCTCAGTTCAATCACTTTTGTTAATCACTCTTCTCCTCTCCTTGATAGTGTCTGTACTCTGGCTTCAGCTCCCATGTGTTTTTGTGGGTCCCCTTCACATTGTAGATGCCTATTTCTCTTAGAATTTCTTTCAAGTATATCTGAAAAGAAACAAAAATGCACGTTACACAGGTAGGAGACTGCCACAGTTCCTGCACATCCCATCATCTGCTCAACCACGTTGATATGCTGGGTAAAAGTAACCTGGTGGACAGCAAAGTTGGCTGCTGATTGCCATGAATTTGTGGGATAATGACCCTGCTCTGGCAGGGGGGTTGGACTTGATGATCTTCAGAGGTCCTTCCAACCCCTGATATTCCATGAGGATGTGATTTTCCTATTGCTTCAATTTTAGAGCAGAGCTGAAGAGGTGCCAGAAAATTTGCTAATACATTCAAATATTAAGGCAAGGAATGGAAATGAAAAACAAACCAAGCAATGATATCAGTAGTCTGACCTTTGCCACGACAGCTCACTAATAACACACTCTTCTACCCTTTATAATAAATATCAGTAGTAATTTGTTTCATTTCTTAAAGAGTCCTTTGCCTGCTTGTTTGTTTAAATATTAATCAGGACTGACTTGAGTGGATTGCCATGGCAACAGCAGACCACAGTTTAAGAATCCACACATTAAATTCATAACTGCTTTAGTTTGGGTAATTTAATCCTTTGGAGTGCATGTATTAAACTGGAGTTATTGGAATTCTTGTCTTTTCTGTATCTATAGTTCCACTAAGCACAGACATGGACTCCAAGTCATTAAAAAAAAAGCATGGATTTGTTGATGACATAGGAAAAAAAAACATTGCCCAGTCTCTTCCTTACACTCTTCCCATTTTTTGCTAAATGGAAAGGTTGAGAACTAAGTAAAAAGTATGTTCTCAGTTAAAAAAAAAACCCTTTTAGAGACACCAGCCATTATTCTCCCTCTGGGTACACATCAAAAATTTACAAAAGCCAAAGAATTTCAGATGCCACACTAAGGCCAATACTTCATTTTGGACTCGTGTAGCTAAATTATTCCTAAAGCCTGTGCAAAAACAATGGGGGTTAAAGAATCATTGAATGGTTAGGGCTGGAAGGGAGCTCCAAAGGGCATCTAGTGCAGCCCCCTGCAGTGAGCAGGGACACCCTCAACTAGCCCAGGCTGCTCAGAGCCTTGGCCAACCTCCCCTGGAATAGCTCCAGGGATGGGGCCTCAACCACCTCCCTGGGGAGCCTGTTCCACTGATCACCACCNTTCAGCCTGACAGACAGACGACAGAGAGGGTGGAAGACACAGAGTGAAGGTGAAATGCTGCTCTAGGCCGTGCAGATACATGGACATTGCCTACCACATCCTAAATAAAGAACTGCACTTAGTCCCATGAAGGACAGGGCAGCAAGATGCTGAGGGGAGTGGAGATCTCCCTGTTGAGGAGAGGCTGAGGGAGCTGGGGCTCTTTAGCCTGGAGGAGAGGAGACTGAGGGGGGAGCTCAGCAGTGTCTGTCAATTTCTGAGAGAAAAGCTAACTCCCAAAGGTCTGAAAACCCTTTTGAACTTTTGAGGGGAAAGAAACCTCACTGCATTTCACAGAATGGTTGGAGTTGGGAGGGATTTCTGGAGATGAAGTCCAACCCCCCCACCAGAGCAGGATCAGCCAGGGCAGCCCACACAGGGACAGATCCAGGTGGGTTTGAAAGTTTCTAGAGAGGGAAACTCCAAAATCCCTCTGGGAAGCCTGTTCCAGTGCTTAGAACAGGCACAGTCCCAGTGCTACCCAGTTATTTAGGATAACAATTACTATCCAGTTATTTAGGATATTACTTAGAGCTGAAATGAAATAAAATAAAAAAAAAACCACAAAATCTACCCCAATTTTGAAGAAAATAGAATTCATATGAGACCACTGGTTCCATACTGGTTCCACTTCACAAATATTTGACTGCTCACTTAAAAAGCATATTATGTTCTCATCCATGAAGTCCAAATCTAGAATTAACTGCAGTATTTCCAGGGAACACTCAGTATACACATCTAGGTAGGTGGCAATGGATTTGCCTGTTACAGCAAATTATTCTTTTTCATGAAAAAAGAAAACAAATAAACCTAGGTTTCCCTAATATACCAGTAGTTTGCAATCAGAGTATTTGTGATTCAATCAGAGGATTTGTGATTTGAATCAATTTGTGATTTCATGATCACAAAATAAAGATGGCAGCAATTTCCCATGTAACATCGAATACATTCTGTAGCAAGGGTTTAATTTACTGCTTACTTTTACCATTATGTAAGAAAAATAACTTTATTTATTTGTTCCTTCACCAACAAAGATGTTAATTCCCCCAGACAAATGTGTTTTATATATTAATAGCCAATGATGCAAGCATCTAGAACTTCATTTTACAGGAGCTGAGAAGACAGCAGCAGCATTTTTTTTTTCCTCACATCTGAAAATAACCTCAACATTTAGAAACTCAGAGGAGAAATTACATACCCAGACAGTCTTAGACACTATGACAGAAAAGAAAGCAGTGAACACCCAGCAGAGATTAATTAGCAGCCAACCTCTGTACAGCACAGGGAAATCATGCCCAGGTGCCTGTTGGCATTTCAGGCTTTTTGGTCAGGTCTATCTGCTCTGAGAACAATAAATCACTGGCATTGGCAACAGATAATTTTATTTCCAGGAAAAAAAACCCCAATAAGAGGAGTGATGCACCAGAGGTTGAAGTCCCCAGCACCAGGGAGTGAAGACTGGCTGAGCAGGAGGAACCAAGGGACAGTGTTTTCAAATGGAGATGGAAACCATCAGCAGCTCCCTATGGAAGTTTTTAATAGGAACCCAGATGGGAAAATAAGACAGCTTTAGATGAGGGGTGGGTGAGGTACTGAAAGACAGTTCTGAATTTATCACCAGACTGTCTACCCAGTGAGGAAAGGCATCAGGAACTGGATTTTGATCATTTCTTTTCTCAGGATAGCAGACCCAAGGAAGCTGGATGGGCACTGACCCCACCTGGGAATGAATGTGCCAGGCCTGACTCTCCCAGCAGCTTGGAACTGAGACCACCCAGGGGAAGAGGCTTTAAGGGTTTGATTCATCTCCCAGGAGCCCCATGGGACTTTTAGCCATCAACAGAGACTCAAGAAATATGGATGCAAAGATATAACCCAAATAACATGTGATGCTGGGTCTAATTAGTCTAAGATTTCCTTTTAATATATCTGTATTACTAAGAGTTGGAAAAATAACCCAAACAAACAAAAAAGGGCTGGATTTGCTGAGATCATAGAATCATAGAGTGGCTAGGGCTGGAAGGGGCCTCCAAAGGGTATCTAGTGCAGTGAGCAGGGATCCCCTCAACTAGCCCAGGCTGCTCAGAGCCTTGGCCAACCTCCCCTGGAATAGCTCCAGGGATGGGGCCTCAACCACCTCCCTGGGGAGCCTGTGCCACTGATCCACCAACCTCAAGGTGAAGAACTTCTTCCTGAGATCCAGTCTCACTCTCCTCTTCCAGCTCTACTATGCTATGGGCAGAATATATTCAGGAGCATATGATGCCAGCCAGGCAGAGAAATGAATCATAAGTGTAACAGAAGTATTCATGTGAACTATTTTGCTCTACAGATCTAGTAACTACCCTACACAGCTAATCCTTAGGGCAGCGACTAAGACAAAAATGGTATTCATCTTGACCAACTTTTGGTGCTTAATGAAGGAACTCGTGTCAGAAGCAGAGCTTCTCCAGGGCCCTTTGAGCTGATGCAGAGAGGCAGGTACATTCAAGAGGTAACTCACATCACTGGAGGAAGGAAACTTTTGTTCTCCTATGGATTAAGTGGGAGTTGTGGGTGACTATTTCTAGCAGAAGTCATGCTAGACTTACTTACAGATAGTGACTGTCACAGATGTATCTTAAAAAAACCCTCCCTAAACAATTTTCTTGGTACTCCCTCTGTATCTTCCTTCTATTCCTTCCTCCTCAGCTCCCATGATCCACACACATTCTCTGCCACACAGATAAGGAGTTGACTTATTAGATAAAGGAATAGAACAGAAGAAACGAATCCATTACTCAACCAGTTTTTTCCAAGGCACCAGAACACTGTGAGCCTACATATATTTGAATTGGATAACATCTTTGTGCAGCTTTTTAACCAAACAGATTGTGCAAATCCTCTGATATAGATCCACCTAATTCTAAACATGAAATGAGCAAAACTAGCAAGAATTTCTGTTCTTCCCTTACTACTTTTATTTTTTTCCCTGATCCAGCTGTCACTGTTCTTCTGCCTTAGCTCTATATCTTCTGAAACTGATGCTCCATTTAGACTCAAATATGATTTATTCCCTTTAAGTTTTCTGAAAACTGCAGTTGGGTTGAGGACAGATAATTGAAGTCAGCAATAAAAACCATCAAAAGCACCAAAGATACTTCATGTGTCATTGTCTCCCCACTCTCCTGCCTGGGCTGCTCAACGAATGCTTCAACAGGGGAAGATGGAAAAGAACTGGGAAGTTTTATGTTCATAGATAAAGGGGCTGACAGGCACTGCAGGATGACAAAACCATGACACACATCTTCATGCTTTTCTTGTTTGTGCATCAAAACAAGAGGTTTAGAAAAAATCCCCAAATAAATCCCAATTATCAAGTTTAGTCTAAAAATTATTCTATTTGCAAAGGAAACCAAGTGATTTTGGGCATTTTTGATGTGTCTGAGCATATTTAGAGACCCTTTTCACAGGCATATAATAAAGTTTGGGGTTTTTTTTGGGTATGGAATAGATACACAACAGCAACTACAGAAAATGTCTGCATTACAAGACTACTAGTACATACCACAGGCTGTTTGGTTATGTCCACCAGGTCTTTAATGTTGTAATACTGATGTTTTTCAAAGGCTGAAAAGAGCATGTCCAACACTTGTTGTTTATCAGCTCGAGCCCGTTTTCCATCTTCTTTCTTTTTCTTCTCATATTCAATCTATCAGATAGAAAACACATTTTAAAGACACTCATATGTAAGGCTGTATAATTCTCAGTGCTGAACAGTGAGACACAAAACCTCTCTCCTATTTAATAAAACTGTTCAATGACTCAGTGCTTTTCACCTGTAAAATTTTCTTTTGAGCACTCAAATGTTCTTATAGGAATACAAAACTAAGCATTTTGTCCTCAGCACAATAAGCTTTTCAGATAGATTTGTATCTCTGCTGCAGCCAGGAAAAAAAAAATCTCAGAAACAGAGCCTGCATGATGTGCTCAAACCTGGAGAGAGAATTAATATAGGAATCCAAACTGAGGCAGTGCTTTCATCACACCTCTGCTGTTAGCAGCTTCTGAAATATAATGACAAATATCAAACAACCCACAAATTGCCATACTTGGGAAAATCCCAATGGGTGCCAGTTGGAGCACAAGAGGTTTAAGGTCAACACAAGGAAGAACTTTTTCTCAGTGAGGGTGCCAGAGCTCGGGAATGGGCTGCCCAGGGAGGTTGTGGAGTCTCCATCTCTGGTGACACTTAAGACCCACCTGGATCTGTTCCTGGGTGACTTGGTCTAGGTGCCCTTGCTTGACTTGACTTCTGGGCTCCTCTGAGGTCACTTTTCAGTGCAAAGACCTGTGCATTTCTTTTTTGAGGTTGGCAACTTTTCTCTCACTCAAAAATACACCAGCTGAAAGATGTGACACCCAGTTACAGGCTGCATTACTGTGCCAGCAGCAGCTAATGTGCCTGTTCTGACAAACCCTTCTGAAATTTCCTACCTCCCTAAATGACAAAACCAAAATGAACGAGAAGAAAACCAGAAGCTAACTGCAAGCTCCTCAGGTGGAAGGTCAAGCTGATGTGATGGAAGAAAGTAATCTCCTCTCTTGATTTTGTGCACTGAGGTTATTCCTTCTGTATGTGGCAGAGCTGTGGGAATAATGGGTAAGTAACATGGGCGTGCTGGGAAAATCTACTGGGACTCTCAGGACAATCTCTGAGAACAACAAAAAATCCACAGTACTGTTTGTACCTTTTCAAATGACACACAGTAAAAATGTGCTTAGCTGGTAACCAGCTACAAGCTACAACTCTCTCCAGGTGGAGAAAAAAACCTGCTTACTTTAAAACTGATGCCTTCTACACCAAAGAACAAAGTGACAATAAGGAAATTCTCAATGTTATCTCCACTATGTTAGGTTTCTGATGGGACTATTTCATGACTGGGTATAAAATTCTAATTATATGAATAACAGCCTCCTGCAAAATAACATGAAGCAGTCTTTCTAACCAAAGCACAAGCTACATTTTTTGTTACTAAACTGTAATGCCCAGCATTCTTCTTTATTATTTTAATGCCTCAGCACACTCTCCCCAGCAGATGCTTCTATTTTACATTCTCTGGATGAGCTGAAGTAAATCAAAGAGAACTATCTGCATTCCCTATATACATGCAAGGTGAATATTCTAATATTCTTCATTCATTCATCTATAAAATCAACTTGCACAGGAAACTGACCATCCCTTTATTGAAGTTCTCTACAGCTGGCATCCACACTGCCCACATTTTAATTAGCAACACTTCAGTGTTTCCCTCCAGCTCCAGCATCAGCTCCCACTGTTGTCTAAAACCAGGGAGCACGGTGTGAAGCACTATTAAAAAAACCCAACCAAACAACAAAAAGCAGGTTATCTGATGGTGTTTTCTTCTTTTTGGCTTGTGAATACACTGCACATTGAGGGTTACAAAGCAGTCTTTCATTATTTTTCCATCCTGTTTTCTTTGCAAACAGGATGTTTTATGCAGGAGGCTTAAAGCACTTTTGAGACTCGTATTACAGAACGCACGTAAACTGTAAACTAATTAGATGTCTTTAAAATGGTGTGCCTTTTAAATTTAAAAAGCATTAAAACACGATTTGATTTCAAGGAGGGGCCATTGTAGAACAAGCTGCTGAGTGTGGAAGTTGCAAGTTTATCCCTGCAAGACTTGATGGAGAAATCAATTTCTCTTTGTTTACCTTCCCAGGATGTTGCTAAGCTTGTTGAAAAGCTGCCAAAATTGAAGGTATCATTAATACTGAAGCTGATGTGTTACACTGCTTTGCTAGACAGCTAGTACAGAGGTGATAAGAGAAGGGAGACTAAAACTGAAGTTTCATCTGAAGATGTCTGAAAGAAGTCTTAAAGGTTTTCCCATATGCTGGAGCATGGGCACCAACCTTTGTATGGGGGAGTGGGAAGAGGAGACACCACAGAGAATCCTCCAAAGTGGTGACCAGGACCACTAGGGAACATTTCTGCTGTATTACAAACAATAAATGTGTTACAGAAAGATACCAGATGCAAGATGATCAGCATCTTAAACATCAGTAATATTTAATTACACAGAAAATGAAGGTTCCTTTCCCAGAGAAGACAAACTAAGTTAAATTCCTGGTATATATTCTAATTGATTTGCAATTTCTTCTAATAAAAAGGTAGGCTGAATGTAATTTTTTTGAAAACAAAAAATAAATTATCAATTAAATAAATCACTTTCCCTGTCCTTGCATTCAAACAAGCTATTGATACTTTCCATTCTCATGTAATTTATGTGGAAAGTAGTCATGCCTGGGCCTTTAGAGTCAAGGCAAGAACAAGGGTGACTCAGGTACAAATATGTCCTACTAGATTTTTCCTGTCAGAACATCTTTGAGGCAGGGATGGGAAGTAGCCACACTGGCAATGGATTTCTTTTAGTATGAACAGTTATATAACCAAGAAAAACATTACAGTTAGGACATGAGCATCAAAGCCTGGTTATGTCCTGCTTATTGCCCCCTGAATCTCACACAAGACTTCAGATTTCTGTAAAGGTATGACAACAGCAGTTTGCAACTGGAATAAAGATCCAAAGATTGTCTCTAGGTTGAAGTTATGATGTTGTAATGATGCCAGAGAAATGGCAGAGAATCCCACTAAAAAGAAACATCACAGTAGCTTATTCCAGAATTAAAGGAGAACAACCAGACCATCATAAACCAATATACTAATATAAAATTGCATTTACATAGCAGGATACAGCAGTGTGGCTATTTTGGTTAAATGTCACTCCCTTCATTGATATGATCATCTATGTATAGATTATAGACTCAGAACAGCAACTACTACAAACCAGTCTGGTGAGAGAGAAATGATTATTTTTGGTTCTGTGGAAATAAGACTGCTTTTCAGAAGAATGCTGAAATATCATCCAGTATATTGTCATTTGTTTTATGTAAATAAAATCTTAATAAGAAGTGTAAAAGTTTAAATGATTAACACAGCGAGTCATTTTCAGGATGACTTCACATTTCTCACTTTCAACAGCACCAGCACACACACAAATTACTCAAAGAGGATCTTTAAGGAAAAAAAAAAAGACATTATAGTTTGTATGTACACCAACTCATCTGGAACAGCAGTGTGGGTGCAATATTGACAAAGCCAATGATGCAAATAACATGCACCATGAAGGTATGAAACTGTGAAAAATTATCAGCTGTTATTCTTTTCTACTTGTTGTCAGTTCCTTGCAAAGGACTGGAAGTTAATGATTCAAGTCTTTACCCAACTTCATGTGGTATTTTATTTGGCTCAAAGGAGCACTTGCACATCTCATAGCACCAAGCCAGAACTGCCTTTTCTCCCCCAAACTTCAAAATTATATATATATATAAAGTAAGAAAAAGAAGCTAGAGAAGAATGTAATAAAGCCACTAAAAAATGATTGGATGAAGGCAGTCTGCCCTTCATCAGGGAACACAAGAGACTTAGAATGGGCAGACCTTAGCCCCAAGGGTGATATGGGTCTTGAGACTGAAATAAACTATATCCAGAAGACAAAATCAGTAGAAACCAGTTAACATGGAGTGTTTCCAGTGTGGCCAACTGGGAGTGAAAGAGCTGCAGGAGAGCAGCAGAGTGGTTCTGCAGTCCTGAGTCAGACTCTCCTGAAGAGGAGAAAAAGGGAAAACACTGGAAGCTACTTACATTATATTGATGATTAGCCACTGGCTTATAGTTTGTGGTTACAGCTTTCTCCAGCTGCTGTGATAGCCTGACAGGTTTAGAAGATTCTTCTATCTGTAATCTGTAAAAGAAAAGAGAGTTAATAAAAAGTGGAGAATTAATAAAAAGTTCAAACAAACACTCTCAAAATGAATTCTAAAAACCTGCAAGTATGAATCAGCCCTTATCAAAGGGCAGCTGCAAACAAAAACAAAACAGATGCACTCTCCTGAATTAAGCTTTTCCTGCTTTATTCTTAGAGGACACTGAATTATTAGGACACTATATGCTCTACAAGATACTGAAATAATGAAAACCAAGAAACTGTGACACTAAAACCCATGCCTGACCACAAATTTTACCCCAAAAGCCTGAAACTCAGGTGGAAGAAAAGCCTCTGGTCTTAAAAAAAAAGGTCTGGTCTTAAAAAAGATCTAACCCAACCCAAATGAAGTCAGAATCTCCAGCTTACTCAGCTGAGGGCTGGAAAAGCTACTGAGCTGCCAAGGATGATTCCCAGAGCACAGCAGAGATTAGACTCCATGACCTTCTCTTAGATGTTTTAATGTAAAAATATAAATTTCTGTGACCCTTCTGCTGGCATTATAATAGACTAACAGAGCACAAATAACTCTTTTATGAGCACTTTTAAAAACAAGATGACAGGGAAATCCACCCAGGTTCAAACCAATGTAAAATCAAGTCTCAGTCATACAGTTAACAGTAGGTGACCTTCAGAAAGACTCTGAGCAGGCCAGAGGTTGAACACACATTGTCAAGCTCATCCTTATGTAATTTAAAGTTTATTTATGATGCTCCATTCACTTCTGGTTTAGAACATGGGAATTACTGCTGGAAATGGAGATGCAAGAGAGGAGCAGGTCAAGGTCCCTTCAGAGAAAACAGCTCTATGGTACAAACAATTAATGTGTTATCATCAGTGAAGCTGTTTGCTTCCAAAGGTGCATCTTACAGGCAGAAGATTCCATTTTCACTAAACAAAACCTAAGGCTTTTAGACCAATAAATGTACAGTGATGCCTGCATCTTACCAAAGAAAAGTTAATATAGTGACATTCATGCAAATAACAACCACAGGGTTACTAATGTAAAACATCAGTGTGATAGAAAAGTGTATGACAAACACTGGAAGTGTTGAAGAACACTGATCTCTTTTTGACAAAAACCTAACATAAAACTAAAATAATAAATTTAAACTCAGCATTCTCCTGATTTGACACCCAAACAACCTAAATAAATTAATTATCTAGTTTTAGCAACAGGCAATAAGGCCACTACCATTGCTGGACTGTAGCTACTGATAGTTTTGTCTCATAGATAGATTAAAAACTTGCTTCCTTTTGAATCTTGTAGACTTGTCATGTGTTCTATGGTTTTAATTACCCTTAATTGACCATTGCCTTTTATTCTACATTTCTAAATGAAGCATGTTTTTTTCTTAGCTTGAAGGATAATCAATTGGAAGGTGAACAAGCAAATGAACATTTTTTACCCCTGTTCTGGAAATTAAAGGTAGAAGGTTTTATCACAAGAGTTTATCTTTTGGTCTTCAACCTAATGAAATGATTGTAAAGATTTTATTGATCTGGCTACCAAAGTTCTTCTAAACTCATGTTTCACAAAAAGGCAGAGGCTAAAGCTAAATCACTATCTTCTCTCCAAATCTCTATTTTTCTCCATTGCTTATTTCTTTTTCTTCTTGTTCTCAAATTTTTTTTTTTCTTTTATATTATTTTTTTTTCTGTAATAGTTTGGCTTTAATTATTTTAAAAACATTTTTTCTTGCAGCTCTTTGTTTTACCTGGGGAGTTTTCCAGTGTGCCCTCTCTCCCAGTGCAGCTATTTTTCACCTCACTTTTCCTCTCTCACATTTTCCTTTCTGTAACAGAGGTCTCCTGGTTCAGTGTTTTGTTTTTTAATGATACTGCTCTTGTTCATGAGACAGACACCCCTGGAGATGAACTGGGAATTCTTGTTCTCCTTTTACTTCCAAGACCATTTATGTGGACCAGATTTTGCTATTTGATTTTCAATGCTGTTCCTGAGACNATGAAGACCTTGTGATTCAGGAGCTAATAAGGACATGTCAAGAAAGTTCTTGCTCATCTCCATTAATGAGCATAGCCTTTGTATTTGGGGAAAATTGTTGAGATTCCTTAGTTGTTGCTGACACATTTGGACTGCACATATTATTTTGGAACAGCTTTTCAGGACAGGAATGAAACCTTTGTTTCCTGAATCTTGTAAGCAGGAGAACCCAGTGGATTTAGGACACTATGCGTTCCCATGTTTACAATGTGTCAGTACCAGAGGCTGTTGTGAAGAAGCAATGTTAATTAGCTCTGCCTCTGTTCTGTGCTACCAAAGTCAGATTCTTTCTTGTATCTGTGCTTGTGTGTGTACACGGAATACACACTCATACGTATTCTATGGTGCCCTCCAATGTCTAGACTTTCCAGGTACAAATACCCATTAATATCTTCCTTCTGAGAACACAGTCAAATATTTTAAAGTTGCATTTTAATGAATGTAGATGTGTTTGTATTTAGCTTTATTGACATTTCAGGAAATTTACTGCATATACCAGCATTATGGTGTTATTTAAATATGATTTTTTATAAAAAAACCCATCTCTTTATCACGTTAGTGAATGTAGCAATAGAAGATCAATATCATCATTGTTGATTGTACAAATTCAGTGTTGGGCACAGAGCCTACAGCAAGATATAAAGGTGTGATGTGGATTAACAAATTTAAAATGATTTTTTAAAAAAGCATACTCTGGAGGGGAAGAATGATCAGCCAGCAGCCACAAACACTTTTGTGCTGCAGTTCACATTCCACTGGAATTGGATTAGGGTATATAGACATGGCTTGTCTCATAAAAGGCTGGCAGCAGGAACTGGCCTATTACTTTTGCTGAGTCAGGTGTTAATTTAATGCTTATTTATGATGCTCCATTCACTTCTGGTTTAGAACATGGGAATTACTGCTGGAAATGGAGATGCAAGAGAGGAGCAGGTCAAGGTCCCTTCAGAGAAAACAGCTCTATGGTACAAACAATTAATGTGTTATCATCAGTGAAGCTGTTTGCTTCCAAAGGTGCATCTTACAGGCAGAAGATTCCATTTTCACTAAACAAAACCTAAGGCTTTTAGACCAATAAATGTACAGTGATGCCTGCATCTTACCAAAGAAAAGTTAATATAGTGACATTCATGCAAATAACAACCACAGGGTTACTAATGTAAAACATCAGTGTGATAGAAAAGTGTATGACAAACACTGGAAGTGTTGAAGAACACTGATCTCTTTTTGACAAAAACCTAACATAAAACTAAAATAATAAATTTAAACTCAGCATTCTCCTGATTTGACACCCAAACAACCTAAATAAATTAATTATCTAGTTTTAGCAACAGGCAATAAGGCCACTACCATTGCTGGACTGTAGCTACTGATAGTTTTGTCTCATAGATAGATTAAAAACTTGCTTCCTTTTGAATCTTGTAGACTTGTCATGTGTTCTATGGTTTTAATTACCCTTAATTGACCATTGCCTTTTATTCTACATTTCTAAATGAAGCATGTTTTTTTCTTAGCTTGAAGGATAATCAATTGGAAGGTGAACAAGCAAATGAACATTTTTTACCCCTGTTCTGGAAATTAAAGGTAGAAGGTTTTATCACAAGAGTTTATCTTTTGGTCTTCAACCTAATGAAATGATTGTAAAGATTTTATTGATCTGGCTACCAAAGTTCTTCTAAACTCATGTTTCACAAAAAGGCAGAGGCTAAAGCTAAATCACTATCTTCTCTCCAAATCTCTATTTTTCTCCATTGCTTATTTCTTTTTCTTCTTGTTCTCAAATTTTTTTTTTTCTTTTATATTATTTTTTTTTCTGTAATAGTTTGGCTTTAATTATTTTAAAAACATTTTTTCTTGCAGCTCTTTGTTTTACCTGGGGAGTTTTCCAGTGTGCCCTCTCTCCCAGTGCAGCTATTTTTCACCTCACTTTTCCTCTCTCACATTTTCCTTTCTGTAACAGAGGTCTCCTGGTTCAGTGTTTTGTTTTTTAATGATACTGCTCTTGTTCATGAGACAGAGACCCCTGGAGATGAACTGGGAATTCTTGTTCTCCTTTTACTTCCAAGACCATTTATGTGGACCAGATTTTGCTATTTGATTTTCAATGCTGTTCCTGAGACTTCTGATTAGAGCTGCAGCACAGGTAAGCTACAGGTTAATATCAATAATTAAATACATCAGATGGTCTCCTGTTTTTAAGGAGCACCAGCATTAGAACAGTTGCATTTCCCCATGATTAAATCCTCCTTGCACTGGTGGGTTTATAAAAGTAATGAAATACTTATTGCCATGGTCTAGCCAATGTGGTGGTGATAGGTCAGAGGCTGGACTTGTTGATCTCAGAGGTCTTTTCTAGCCTCAATAATTCTCCGATTCCTCTTTACAAGTAAAATTTACAATATCCTCTATTTCTTCAGGAAAACAGCCAAAGAACATTAGCCCTTCAGAGATGAAATGCTAGAACACTGAAAATATGGACTGAACACCTCAGACTGTCCTCAGAATGGTGACATCACACCCCCTCCAGCTTCTTAATAAATTAGATATTTAACTGTGAAAAAAAATTGATAGTTCTTTAGATTAGAGCCTATAGTGAACTTTGGACACCACTCAGTGCCAAAGGACCCTTCCTGTTCTGGCATTTTAAATTGACAATACAGGAAATTTCAACCCCCATTTCAGTGCAGCTGCCATAAATTAATCCTTCTTTACATAAAAGAATACTGGCAATTTATTTCTGAACATTTTTTCACTTGCCTTGCAGGATACACATTTCAGCTTGCCTACTTTAACCTGCTAATTTCCAAACCAGCAGAAAACTATATGTGTAGGAGAGCTAATGCACTTCTCAGAGGCCTCCAAAGGTTGATGGCAGTGAAGTTACATTTAACAAATGAAGCTCCTCACCATATAATCTTGAAAGCAAAGAAAAATGTCTTGCCTGCTTAGGAAAGGGGCTAGGAAATTCAGGAAGCCTATCAAGTGAAAATGGAAATGGACAATCCATGGTTATGAAATGGTGACCAATTTCAGAAAGATCTCCATGTACCAACTAAAAAATACATCAGCTACAAGTGTATGTGGCCTCTGCAAGAAATTACAGATATATCTGTGTTGTACTTCAAGATTTCTTATGAAAAGTTTCCAAGTTACAACCCACAGATCTCAGATGGTCCTTAAAAAACTGCCTAAGAGTGCAACGTTAACTTTTTCTTTCTGTTTCTAGTTGATAAATTGCTGTACTGAAAACTCAAAAATATATTACATTCCCAGTATTAGGTTTTAATGCAAGCAATTGCAGCAGGTGCCACATGCCAATATGGAAATCTAAATGGGAAGCAGGGTGACTCAGGAGGCAAAGCTTTTTATTAATATGCATTTATTCTACACATGCATCTTGCTCTTCTCCCTAATGGCTGCCCTTCTCATTGCTTTTGCTGCAGCATTAAAGACCTGCTGGAGAATGACAGAGCCTCAGGTTATCTTCCTTCCATGCAGAATATGTTCACTCAGTCCTGTGTGCAACAACAGCTGCTGCACATCTGGAGTTAGCCTCCCCCCCACCCAAGATGCACAAATACAGGTGAAGTGTCTGATAAATGTGCAATAAAACCCCAAATTAGTAAATGGTACATGGGTGGATGAAGCACTGGAATTTGCTTAGTGCATTACAAAGGGTAAAGACAAATAACCTATCATCATTTTGTCTGGATGATTTGTTGTTACAGACACTATTTGCAAGGAAAATGTGGTTTGGGTTTGGTTGTTGTTTTTTGTTTTGTTTTATTTTCAAAATCGTGCTGAAATTCTCCCATATTCAGAAACCAGTATGCCTGGGTGAATATAATTGACTTTTTAAATTTGTGTAGCTGTTGCTTGAAAAAAAGCTGATGAAATATATATTTATATATTGTAATAATGATACACTCCAAAACATAACAAAAGCTATGAAGTGGGCATGATACTAGCCTTTTAGATTGATATTTTAATGTTACAGATAGAATTCCTTTAAAATGCTCATTTCTTAAACAGAATTAAAAGAGCAGCAATAAACCAAAATCTTGTGAAGCATTTTATGCAGGGTTTCCTCAAAGTGGATCTGCTGAATCTCAATTGAAACTGTCGGTGGGAATAAAGAAAAAAAATAATCAATAGATACTCTGAGTCATCAGTGACACTGATTTAAAAGAGCAGTGGCTTTTTACCTAATACTCTTTACTATGATTTGCAGGAGTGTGACAGTGAAAAGCCTTAGTTATGGCTCAGAACTACACACAACTCTCTAAGGAGTTAAATTTTTCACTTGACTCTTGCTGAAATAGCTGGTGCCATAATTCATGCTAATATCTGGCCTAAAAAATCAAAAGAGAATGCAGAGGGTTTTTTTTTCTCTCCAAACTGCCAATAAATCAGTGACAGAGCAGCCACCAGCCTGCACACTCTGGTTTTCTCTTCCTCCCCCAAGATCAAATATAGCTCTTCTGCCTTGAAATACAGCAAGTAACCAGCATGACAAGCTAGTAACAACCAGCAAGCTGGTGTCAACAAATGAGGAGAAGGCTGAGCTGCTCAAAAACTTCTTTTCCTCAGTCTTTACTGGTACCCCACACCTCCCAAGTTAAAAGGCAACAAGGTGGGGACCTTGACCATGAGCCAACAGCAAGCACTTGCTGCCCAGGAGGCCAATGGCATCCTGGGCTGCATCAAGAGAAGTGTGGCCAGCAGATGGACAGAGGTGATTCTGCCCCTCTGCTCTGTTCTGGTCAGACCTCACCTGGAGTATTGCAGCCAGCTCTGGAGCCCTCAGCACAGGAAGGACATGGAGCTGATGGAGTAGGGCTAGAGGAGGCCACAGAGATGATCAGAAGGTTGGAGCACCTCTCCTACAAAGGCTAAGGGAGCTGGGGTTGTTCAGACTGGAGGAGGTTCTGAGGAGCCCTTCCAGTACCTGCAGGGAGCCTACAAGAAAGCTGGAGAGGGACTGTTTACAAGGACATGCAGCAATAGGACAAGGAGCAATGGTTTTAAACTAGAGAAGGATAGATTTAGAGTGGACATTAGGAAGAAGTCCTTTACTAATAGGATGGTGGAACAGGTTGCCCAGGGAGATGGTGGAGGTCTCACCCCCAGAGACATTCAAGGTCAGGCTTGATGTGGCTCTGAGCAACCTGATCTGGTTAAAGATGGCCCTGGACTAGATGACCTTTAGAGGTCCCTTCCAACCCGGGGCATTCTATGATTAAACTCCATTGAATTCACCAAGGTCATTTCCCAGCAAATACATTTTATACTGCAACTCTTGATTTGTCACTGTGCCTGCACTTGAGTAAGGGGAAAAACATTCAAACAGGCTGGAAAGAATTCTGTAGGACTTGTCAACATGTAGCAGGCTCACAAAGGGAGATGAATGAAGGTGATATGTATGTTCCTAGGAGGAGATGCTCATTGCCTTTCAATATATGTATCTTCCAGCAATAAAAAATAACCCGAGGACCTGCAAAATAGGTGATTTCCTGGGATTAATCTGCCACAAAATAAATGTGTCAAAGCTTAGAAGCAGGAATTAATCAGAAATGCTGCTTGGGCTTGAATTCTTGGCATTTCTAAATACATTTTTGTATGGGGGGGGACTGAAAGGATTCACTACCTTTTTGTGCTTAGCTGCATTTATACAGTAAGCAAGGAACCAACCTTACTGCTGTAAAAATTAAGAAAAAACTAATTTTTTTCTACGAGTTAGTTTGTTTCTCTGCAGTATCACCCAGCAGAGATGCACTGGAAAAGAGCAGGTCTGCTGCCCAAAGCTTTGGAGGGGAAGAAACAAAAACTTCAGCTCTCCATAACTTGGCAGCTTTATTTTATTATTTTTCACTTCTCACTGAAGTTTTCAGCCTGGTGAGAGGGGAGGGAGAGCCAAGGACTAATGCTCTTCTAGTCCTTTACTTAGTAATTAATTCTGCACTTGAAGCAGACACAGGCAGCTGTGTTACATGAAGTTTTGTGTTACCTGATAGAAAAAGTTTTTTCTTTGCTTCCCTGTCTTCCTAAGCATCCCAAATGTGATAGAGGCAGATAGAGCCTGCAAATATAATCCAAAACAAGCTAATAAAATCAATATAACCATATAGCTTCATACTTACTTCTCTGTGTTCATTTGGACTACTGCACCTTGGAGGTTCAGGTAGCATCATTTCTGACTATTCTTCCAAGCAGAATATTAGTTACATAAGAAGTGAGCAGATGATGGAAACTTCTATGAGATACTGAAAGTTAAAGTTTTTGTAATTTTATGATCTATGGGAACTTGTCACCCTGTGGGACACATCCTGCTCAAACAACCCCACGGCAGTGCCCAACCACAAGCAACATGGGAAATGACCAGAGTGACCACACTGGTAAAAAGTAATTGGTCAAAAATGACCACATTATCTAATAATAATGATGACAATCCGTTGCTACACAAAACAATCTGCTATATATTCTGCAAGAGAAGAATCCAGCATGTTGTATTTCATTTTAAATGAAATTTAAAATTACATTTTTCATCATGTTCAATGGAGGCAGATGACTGCAGCCTGTTGCATGGATGAATCTACTACTCTCCTTCAGATGTTATTACTTCAGCACACAGCCAGTCAAAGCACAGGGATCCCCATTTATAAAGACTAGATAGGCAGAGAGAGGACAAGCTGTTTAGAAATGGCATTAATAAGTGCATTTGCCAGCATGAAGTAACAAAACCTTTCAGATTATTAACACAGAATGTGATTTATAACTAATTTTCAACTCTGAAGTCCTGGCATTTAAAGTGCTGCAGCTATTCATGTTCAGGAAACGTATTAGGTTTTTCTGAAGTTGACATCTTCAACTATGTATGTTGAAGGCTGAGCAATGAATCACATGAATATAAGATAATTTCATGTCTAATATTGAGACAGGCCCCATCCTCACGACTGAAGACTCCAATTCTACACATCTTTCTCCAGTGCAGAACACGAGATGCCATGAGCTGCAATTCAACAATCAACAGCAATTCCTTATGCATTTGGTCTTCCAGTTTGTCAGGGGTAACAAGTTGGGTTTTTTTACACTTTTTTTTTCTTTCCCTGCCTGCAGCAAAGTGGGGGGGAGGCAGAGTGGTGCTCCACGGTATGGTGTGTGGATGGGGGGCAGGGGGAGGGCTGTTGGAGCAGGTTGGGACAGAGCTGGGAGGGGCCTGGGTTTTGCCTGGGGCAGTCCCAGGCATGTTCAGGATCTTATGGTGTTGAGGGGGAAGGGACACCACGCTCTGGTGGTGTTGAGGGACACACACCATGCTCTTGTGGTGTTGAGGGAACCACTAAGATCCTGTTTTTCCTCTTTGAGTTTAGAATTCATGAGTAAAAACTTCTTGAGCCAAGATTGTGAGGATAAATCAGGTAAAGATAAGTCAGGCTTCAGAAGTTTAGGAGCAATATAAAACCTTCTCTGTTATTTGATGCCCAATGTAGTGATTCCCCAATGCCATTAGCATGAAGAAAATGGTGAGATCTCCTTGACATCATGGATGTTTTACATCAAGCTCACAGGTGTCTATGGATTCTTCCTCTAGAACTATCCTGATGCTGATGAAGTCAGGCTCTGGAAGTGCCTGGTCCATACTGGAAGTGTATTATCCATGGCTAAGCTTAGAAAGGAATCATAACCAAGTCCACAACTAAACCATGTCCCTAAGTGCCACATTTACAGGTCTTTTTAATACCTCCAGGGATGGTGACTCAACCACTTCCCTGTGCAGCCTGTTCCAATGCCTGACAACCCTCTCAGTGAAGAAATTTTTCAATATCCAACCTAAACCTCCCCTAGTGTAGCTGGAGGCTGTTTCGTCTCATGCTACCACTTACTACAAAGAAATGAACATTTCCTCATTAAAATCCATGTACTCTGGAGGAAGAGAGAAGTCTGCAGCTCTGCAGCTGTTGCAAATGGCAGGATTTTGCAGTCCTTTCCATCCTATGGTCGTCATATTCAATCAATTAGAGACCAGAAAGCACCAGGAATCTCACAAGCCCATTACTAATGCTACAGAAGGTGAAAACTGGAGATCTAGGAAAAGTGACTCATTAGCAATCTAGCAAGCTCAGCCCTAACTTGAAGATTATCCTCCTGAATGATTTATTTTAGCTATGTATACATACTATTTTAGCCATGCATGCACATATAATTTAGTTGTTCCTGTCAAAAGAAGATCCTTTAGAAAACAACTATATAACATCACTTACTCCTCTGATGTAAATAGAAGGTTAAGTCACAAATGAAAAGAAAGACTGCATGGTTTGGGGAAGGGGTCAAACCTCTTGAAAATGTACAAATGAGCTAAAATTCATGCAAAAACACACTAAGAAGTGTTTCTATTTAAGGCAAAAGTGTAAGGAATAGGTTTAAATCCCATTTCTGGCTCGAGACTTGTTTGCAGCCAGATGTTTGGAAGTATCCTGCCTCTTACTAAGAGGGAAGTTAATTCTAAATTGTCAACAAAACCAACACACCAGCTGAGAAATAAAGTATCTGAAACACCACTGACATAATGCAGATTGCTAAACACAACATTGGGGTGAAACTGAGCAATTTTAGTTCTGATCTAGTGACAAATTATGTCTGAGCTCCTGAGATTTTGCCTTTTTATTATGTTTTTAAATATTGTCTCCTCTCACATTTCCATTTTCAAAGATGCAGTTTCCTTTCCTGCTCCTTTTTCCTCATTCCCCCAAATTTCTCCAAAACAAATGGATTTATTTGTTAGACACTATTCCAATTCAGATTTTAGAAGAGGAATTTTAAATCCTCAAATATTTCTGAAAGTAAAATAAATAAGACTTCTCTCCAATTTTCATTTTCCTGCCAAAACTAATCAGCTGTGCTTGTTGCTGCTTTGAAACCAATAGTTTTAAAAATGGGCACTTGCAAGTCCAGGGAACACAAAGCCAAACATTTTTTGTCAGTGTCTGCAGATCCAGAAATTTTGCTAATGGGAAGAAGAAAGGATTATTTTAGGAAGAAGTCTGTTAGAAAGCAAGCTTCATTTTTACCACATCCTGAAAGGCTTAGGTCTTGAATTACTGGTAAAAAGGTGAATTGACTCTGCAATGAAATCAGAACTAAAGAGAAGCTGAAAAGAAGGAGGCAGACTGTTGGCTACAAGTCCTCAAATGAAAAAGAAATCCCCACAGCATCTCAGCTAACTCTTGTCAGTCTGAACCTCTCCTCTTCTCCTGCAAAACATCTTTAGGGAGCTTCAGCTGCTAGCACTCTGCCTTTGACTACACTTCCCAGACACCTCAGCACTCCCCTGACAGCTCTGCAGGAGGCATCTGGCTCCACTGGGGATCTTCCAGTTCAAATTTGCTGTAAACAATTTAACAGTCTGTGGCAATCAGGGAAACATTTGGATTGCTTCTGTATAAAACCTCCCTGGCTCCAGTCTCAGAGGCTTTTCTCTGTGTCTTCCTGCAGACTTGCAATGCCAGATAATAGTGGAATGCTGCCCAGGGAGGTTGTGGAGTCTCCTGCTCTGGAGACACTCAAGACCCACCTGGATCTGTTCCTGGGTGCCTTGGTCTAGGTGCCCCTGCTCTGGCAGGGGGGTTGGACTAGATGATCTTCTAGCTCCCTTCCAACCCCTAACTCTGTGATTCTGTGATTGCCTTTGTGAGGGCATCCACATCCCTTCTGGGGAAACTGGGGAAGAACCAGTGAGAGGCTGCTGCAAAGGGCACTGAGGTGGAACTGCTGGGAGAAAGTGTTGTAAGCACCTCTGTTAATGACTGTATTCTGCTGCTGATAGCTTAAAAGGTAATTGTGCACAGTTCAGCTGTTGTTAAATAGCTTAACCAGAGCTTGCACTGAGCTGCTGAATTAACCTATCCAACACTCTTCCCTTCAAGCAAAGGTTAACAGTTGGATTTAATGACCTTAAAGGTATTTTTCAACCTAAATGATTCTATGAAAGGGAACCAAATTGCTTTTACCTGAACTCTGAACACCCGCTTAATCCAAACTAAATCAGCTTTAAGTTAAAAAGAAATGCATTCCAGGCTCAGCAAGCCTAGGAACCCTGTGCTATAAATGAGGGAGCACACACAGGATGGGAAAAAAACCAGTCTTTCTCCTCAGTCAATGCAAAACAGCAGTCTTGCTTATCCTCCAGTTGGAAAACTTAAGTTTCTCTTGCAAGCTACAGAAAAATAAAAAAAAGAAAAATAACACAGCAAACCAAAGAGCAGAGTGAAAGATGCATCACTTCAAGCAGAAAACAGATTATTTAAGTCTCATATTCTTTCAGCCAACTGTGATTCCTCTGCCAACTGTCCAGTGCTGCTGCTCTGCTGCATTTGTTCAATAAAGTTTTTTTGCAAAACAGGTGCTTTCCCCAGCAGCCTCTCCTGAAACATCACATACCTGCCCACTTCTGCTTGAACACTGCTGCTGTGACATCCCATATAATATTTCCATATAATATTATATTTCCTAACAAATTCAGTACTATAGAAGTTTATGACAAACAATGAAACTCAAGTGGAACGTTTCTTCTTGGTTTTTGTGTTGTTTGAATTTGTTTTGTTGGTTTGTTGGGGTTTTTTTTTTTTTTGGTGTAATTAAGAAAAACTATGCAGAGCAGGCTTTAAAATGTAATGGTCCTGAAGCTTCTTTCAAGACTTTTTAAATTTTCTGTTAAAGACAGACTCAACCAAATTACACATGCATGGAGTCTGCTTTCACACAGATCTTACAGACAAACCCAATAATCCAGCTTCCTATTAGGGAAGCTAGACAGTGTTTTTGTTTCAGCCATTAACTGGTTTTGGAATTTGTCATGCCAGACAAATCCATAATCAAATCTTTGGGGTTTTTGATTTAATAACAGAATAGGTATGGCTTCACGAAGTCTGAGTGAGTTTCTTTGTGTTCACAAATAACAGACACTCTTCTGAAAATCTCTGATTAAGAGGAGAATACTAATGTAGCAGAGCTCAGATGTGCATGGAGCTGAGTTTATTTCTTAACAAATAAGCTGTCTAGGGAGTGTTCAAAAGATGATGTTCTGAGCTACCAAGCTTATGTTGTTGGTTTTTTTTCCTCCAAAACAAAGGCCAAGTTCGTTTTTAAATTATATTTTTAATGTGCAGAAAGAAATCTTATTCTTTCTGGATTCAGTTGCCTCAAAAGCTACCTGTGCCCTTGTTGTGCTTTGTAGTCATTGGTGTGTTTTTAAAATCTATTTTGAAATAACATTGAGAATGTTTGGTTTAGAGGTAGAGCAGAACTTGCAACTGAGTCTTGGGGAAGGTTTAAACCTTCAGATCCTGAAGGTTTAGTCAGAATACTGAATGGGAGCTCTTAAGTAAAGTGGTACACCTGTGGCTCTGATGAGCACCATGCACCCTGAATCATACAACCATCAAGGTTGGAAAAGACCTTTAAGATCATCGAGTCCAACTATTAACTCAACTCCATAAAGTCCACCGCTAAGATATGTCCCCAAGCACCCCATCTATGTGGCTTTTAAACACACCCAGGGATGGTGACTCAACCACCTCCCTGGGCAGCCTGTGCCAGTGCACTGACAACCTCCTGTGGTGCAGCTTGAGGCCATTCCCTCTTGTTCTGTCACTAGTTACTTGTGAGAAGAGACCAGTGTCTACAGCTCTACAACATCCTTTCAGGTAGCTGTACAGAGCAATAAGGTCTCCCTCCCATCAGCCGCCTTCTCTTCAGACTAATTAGCACCATTCACAGCATCACAGAGTGTCAGGGGTTGGAAGGGACCTAGAAGAGCATCTAGTCCAACCCCCCTGCCAGAGCAGGGGCACCTAGACCAAGGCACCCAGGAACAGATCCAGGTGGGGCTGGAATGTCTCCAGAGAAGGAGACTCCACAACCTCCCTGAGCAGCCCCTGCCANGCCCTGCACTGGACTCTCTCCAGTAAATCTCTGTCTTTTCTGAACTGGGGTGTCCAAAACTGGACACAGTACTCGAGGTGGGGTCTCACCAGTGCAGAGTAGAGGGGGAGGAGAACCTCCCTTGCCCTGCTGGCCACACTTCTCCTAATGCATCCCAGGATCCATTGGCCTTTTTGGCCGCAAGGGTGCATTGTTGGCTCATGGCCACCCCTCTGTCCACCAGGACCCCCAGGTCTCTTTCTCCAGAGCTGCTCTCCAACAGATCAGCCCCCAGCCTGTGCTGATACATGGGGTTGTTCCTCCCCAGATGCAGCTCCTCCCACTTGCATACATTGTAAATATTTAGGAACACTTCTGTTCCATCACAGATACTTGCTACTCTATAAAAAGGTGGTTATTATTTTTCCCCACTCACTTCTCCTATTAAGTTCCTTTTTTTTTTTTTTTTACTATTGCCTTGAAGTAGATGTAGTAATTACTGACAGTACAAAAATAAAGTTATAAGCATCTCTGGGGGAACAGGAAAACAGCCCACCTTTTGTAAAAGTCATGACATTTGACAGCTTTGCAGCTGGTGGACAGTGTTTAAATTCCATGGGAGATTGATTTTTAAATTCTAGCCTTAAGTCCAGTGGAGCTGAGGACACTCTAGAGAAAAGGCTGGGAAAAAGAATCACTTAAAAGTAAGAAAGAGCTGTAGGAAATATTTCTTTCTCAAAATGCAGAGAACAGGCAGGCAATTACTCAGGAAGGTAAGAAGCCTAGCAGTTTTCTCCCAAACACATGCTTTTGTATTATGTTATTTGTGCAATATTTTTTCAGTCTGCTTGCTCTACTCCACCACAACCTTTAATTTTAATAACTCCACAAGATTTTGGAGGATTCCCATACCCTTCAGTGCAGAAGGCAATGGAATATATATTACTTAACACTTCCCCATCCTTTTTGCTTGCAACATCTGTATGTAGAGCTGCAAATATTCTCTGTTTGTGATAAGCAGGGAGGAAAGCAAAAGCTGTCTCTGCTAGCATCATTCTTAGCTGTACAGAGCCTCCAGACTGCTACAGCAATTCTCCATCTCTGCCTAAGTAGCTCCTGCTGTAGAGGCTCTGTCTGAGCTGAAGAAGACTGATGCTACACACTGTATTCTTTTCTGCATTTGGCTTTGCAGAAGCAGAACACAAACAGCTTTTCTGGCCTTGAGCATTGTCAAAAATCCTCCCTTCTGAAGAAAAGAGGCAACTTCTTTTTCACGATGTGAAAAATGAAGGCCTAGAGAAAATGCTGTTATGATTCATTTCAAATTCCTCTCCACAAATTAAGAAAATAATTCAACCATCATTTCTTCCCGAGTGCAATTTCTAATAATGGCTGCATGAAAACAAGGTTTGCAAAAGGGACTGGCAGAACACACAGCTCTGTAATGCAAACAGGGTAATGAAAAATAATAATACATGAAAAAAAACCAAGAACATAGTCTAGTGAATTGAAATAACTTGGCTTTACAATAGGTGTGCTAGTATGTGACACCTGGAGCAAAATGAAACAAATACCTTGCTGCAATCAAATACAACCAACCTGATAAGGGACTTTTTTTGCACATGTTCTGTGACTGCACCAGAGGTATTTGCTGCAAACCAGATTAAATCACTTTTAGAAACCAAATTGCATTGATGAACAGGCTGCACCATCTGCTTCTCCTAATATACATTAGAGAATGTGCATTTTCCATAGCTGCATATTTACTCTGTAATCCAAAGACTATGAGACAAATAGTTCCAGCTTAGTTCCAGAATGAGGAGCATCATAAACTGTGCATGTCAAGGGTGTGAACAAAGGAGCACTGGGTGATGTGAAGGCTGTGCAATGAAGTAATGAAATGAAATTAGGCAAAAGAATATTTAAGCATCACACTGGGACACTTAGCAGTCGTTGCAGTGATGAGAGACATACAAATGTAAAAAGTGTAGATATAATAAAGTTTTTTACTAGTAACATGATTAAAAAAAGGGGGAAATAATATTCCCACCAAAGCATAAGTAGAGCTGGCTGGAAATCTGTGTTTTTATTACATGCTTTTTGTGTTTTCAAGAAGAAAAAAAACACAAACACAAACAACCAACTTGAATCAGGATGCAGCCAGCATTAAACTTTCCATGGAACAGAAAACCTTCAAAATTTTGTTTTGGAAACCCAAAGATGATTTTCCCAAAACAAAATATGTTTTCCCAGTATCCTCAGCAGCTGCTGACTGAAATTAATGCAGTTCCTGTCAGTTCACAACTATTTCCATGGCTTTCTGTGGTGACAGAAGTGACAAAACCCACCTTAGACTGCAGCCCAGGGGCTGCCAGAGCATCCGTGATGCTTTGTTTCTGGCAGTCCAGCCTCTTGAGTTGCCCAGGAATGCCAGAGCCCCACACTTCCAGGCCAGCCAGTTCCCTGCACCACCCACCATCAGGGCAGCCAGCCAGATGACTTCAGAAATGCTGACATCTCATGCATAAGCCCATTTCTTAAGAGAAGCTGAGAAGTCAGGCTGCCACATGAGCTAGGTGCCCATCTTGTATGGCTGCATCACAAAATGAACCTGAGATAAATGTCTGAGCAGCCAGAGATTTCAGCACTGGTCTTCTATTCATCAGCAGCAGCAAGGATGATTATTTTCAAGCCAGTAAGATACTGCAATTAAGGAATCAGTGTTTCATTAAAAATGGCAGCCTTCTTTGAAAGAAAGAAGATCTACTGGGATATTATTATACTCCAGTCCAAATTCACAGAGGTATGGAACAAGCTATTTTGTAAGAGAAAACAAAGAGTAGTGACTCTTCAGGGCTGGAAAAAAGGAGTGCTGGAGATACAGCTGATGTCTGTGAAATAATCTGGTCCAGGAAGAAACAAAAAGAGAACAACTGTAATGTTTGAATGCCAGAACTAGCAGGCATTGCAGCTGTGGAGACAGGAAAATTCAAAACACACAGGAAAGCAGCAACACATGACCTGTAAATAAATGCTGGATCTTCTTGCTGCAGGATATTATGGGTGCTAAAAGTGCATATGGGTTCAAAAGGATAAATTCCCCAAAGATGACTGTGCTGATGGTTAAAAACCAGGACAACCCAACAGCCCTTGAGGTATGAGCTGCTAGAGACTCAAGGACTGTGCTGAGGAACCAGCAGCAGGTGCTTGTCCTCTTCTAATGGTCTTCTCTAAGTCACCCCCTTTTTAATAACTCTGACATTTGGTGAGACAGTTGGTGAGCATCTTAAATTCAAATACAGAACATGTTATATACCTCAGATATAATGTGTATCACAGGACAAGCATAAGGTGCTGGATTTGGAAAAATAAAGAGGCTCTGCACTCCCCCTTCCCTTGAGCAGTGCAGGGTATGAGGTCTGCCCTCCAAGATACACCAAAATTGAGGGGCACCAGAGACCCCTCCATAACCACAGCACAGCTACACACAGGTCTGTAAGAAACAGAGGAAGATTTGGATGTGCTAAGAGCTAACTCCAGCTCAATAAAATTAAGAATCCAGCAAGAGAAAAACATATCAGACACTGTTGTCATTTCTTCTCACTCACTTGAAATGACAGCCCTGAGAAATGTTAATTAGTGGGCTAGTAATCAAATGGCATAAACAGCTACAGTAGATGAGGAGCAAAAAAAAAAAAAAGAAAAAGAGAATTTTCATGTCATTCCAAATGTGTGGTAGATTTAATTAGCTTCTGCTCAAAGGTGCCTCTTAACAGAAGGACACAAAGGCATATAGTGTTGCAATCCTATTGTTGGAAATAAGTCTGAGAGAGAAAGAAAATGGAAAGATAGATTTTTCTGACTCAAGTCAGTGTAATTTCAAAAGCAAGGTTTTTATTTTCAGTGTTTTGGAGAGAAGCAGCATCTCATATGACCCATACAGAAAAAGGAAAATGGGACGAACCCGTTTTCTGCCTCAAGCTGGGAAGTGACCATGCCACAGAATTTCTGGGCAGACATGCAGAGGAACACCACCAGTGCACTCACCAAATCCAGACTGGCCAGCTTCATCATACACCTATTTTTGTCCTTTAAAACACAACATAGCATTGGGTGACTTGGTCTAGGTGCCCCTGCTCTGGCAGGGGGGTTGGACTAGATGATCTTCTAGGTCCCTTCCAACTCCTAACATGTTGTGATTCTGTGATTTAAAGTTGACCATCTCAATTGCAATGCTTTTCATGACCCTTGGATATGGGCATATTACATGAAAAAAAAACCCAACAAAACAAACAGGTAGAAAAGGAAAAAAAGTGAAATATTCCTGCTGATTAATGAAACAGCAGAGAAACTAAATTACTAGTTCAGGATGGATATCCATGACAAAGCTGGCTATTTACACCCAGGATAGAAAAGAACTGGAACAAGTAAAATGAAGTTAAAAAGAGTTTGTGAGTGACTACATTTAGGTGGAACAAAACAATGTTGTCACAGTCTGATGAAGGCAGACTTGGGCAAAGAACCCTAGGGATCTGTTACTGAAAACTGGGAGGGATTTTTGGATGAGTTTTCTAAATAACCAAGAAGCCACAATTATATAAATAAGATTTCTTCAAATAAGCAGCAAAGGCACAATATGGAGGAAAAAGGTAACCAAGGATAGAAATGAGAGGCCAACATAAAATATTAGTACTTCTCATAGGAGGTTAGGGACATCAGACTGAATTTTTTTGAGCATGTACTGGGGGGTCTTAGGAGAAACACATCCATTTGTAGGTGGAGATAATGAAGTTGCTGCTAAACTTTAATCTCCATCCAGAAGTTAAAACAGGGCACCTTTGAAGCTACTTCAGTGAGGAACAGAAACTGCTGTTGGAGTTAAGTATCTCTTTTTAATAATATTATTAATTTAGTATATATTAAATATTATATAAATTTATTATTATTAATAATAATAAATTTATATAATATTTAATATATACTAAATTAATAATATTATTAATTTAGTATATATTAAATATTATATAAATTTATTATTATTAATAATAATAAATTTATATAATATTTAATATATACTAAATTAATAATATTATTAATTTAGTATATATTAAATATTATATAAATTTATTATTATTAATAATAATAAATTTATATAATATTTAATATATACTAAATTAATAATATTATTAATTTAGTATATATTAAATATTATATAAATTTATTATTATTAATAATAAAAAGTCTACAGCTTCATTTTCCTCAGAGCTGGTCTATTAGCTGCTGGTTTTGAGTCATTTACTTTGGAGAGTTGTTTCCAAAACACTCCCATCTACTGCAGACAGAAACTATGAACAAGGTGATTCTTTTGTCAGATGTCTTTTATACAGCTAAATCCTCCAAACCTAATTTGTCTTTCCCTCCTTTATTAATATTACAATGAACTGGAAGCACTTCTACAACTGGCCAAACTTCCAACTTTTTTTCTCTTTAACTTAAGAAACATTCTGAACAAACCCAAAGCAAAGTTGTTTTGTTTTTTTTTTTTTAAGTAAGAATGATGCCTATAACTTGAATGAAAAACTACTGCTTTGTCTTAATAGAAGTCAAAAACAGAATTTTTTTTTCCCTAATTGCCTGTTCCCTGACAGCTCAGAGCAGATGACCCTTTTTAGCTTCAATTCCTTCCACGGGGGATTTTCAATTCTCACTCAAACCCGAAGACAAAGCCAGCTTCAATTTATCTTATTCAGACAGTAACTGAGTCTCCAGCACTTGCTTGTGTTCGTGGTGATTAATGGAGAGATGCAATTGTCAAGTCAGTGTGAGAAGCCAGGTTATCTGAAGAGCACTTGGGTGGCAAAGTGATGCTTCATCATTCTGAAGGCAGTGCTAGAGAATGGGTGGCCTCCAGCTTTTTAACAGTAGCTTCTACATAACCTCACCATTCTAACAGTATCTTCTAGAGCAGTGAGAAAGGCTAAAATCATTTAAAAAGCTAACCAAGTGTTATATGAACCCAAAACAGAGCTTAGAGATGGGATGCTGCAGCACTATTCAAGGCTTGGATCAAACAGCTGCCCCTGATGGAGGTTTTCCTTCTTGATTTCACAGGATTTAGGGATCAGGACCTGTCAGATCCTGTTATAGAATCACAGAGTGTGAGGGGTTGGAAGGGAGCTAGAAGATCATCTAGTCCAACCCCCCTGCCAGAGCAGGGGCACCTAGTGCTGTGTGTCATGAATTCAAAGCATCATTGCAATTTTTTGACATTTTGACAAATGTTTGTCAGTTTTTAGACAGACACACAAACACATCCCAAGGCCCAGATAAACACCAGGTACAAGATGTTTCCCTTGCTTTCAAAAAGTCAATTTTGGGAGGTCTTTCTGAGCTTAGCAAGAGCTTGGGAGTTTTCTAGCAAGTTTTGGACATTCTCTGCTTCACACTCAGTGTATTTCCTAAATCCCAGACCTGAGCTTTATGCTTCATCTTGTTAAGCTAACAGCACATGTGACATTTGGGCAAACATCCTTAGAAATGCTCGTTGTCTTCTCTGGATGATACATAGGTCACTTGTGCTTTACTCATTACTTTCTGAAATGGATCTGCCCATAATCTATGTAACTCCAAAATCACTTCATGCATAATTAGGCACTTCCTGGTTTTCATTACTCATGTTTATCTCTGTAATATTTACACAGCACCAATCATGCAGATGCCCATGGACAGACTGGAGCACATCACTAATTACATACGTTTAATTTGGTTGTATTCCTCTACAGGAGAGGATATGATTTTCAAGGGTCTTGTTCCAGCCTCATCACCCAGATGTNAATTTAGTATATATTAAATATTATATAAATTTATTATTATTAATAATAAAAAGTCTACAGCTTCATTTTCCTCAGAGCTGGTCTATTAGCTGCTGGTTTTGAGTCATTTACTTTGGAGAGTTGTTTCCAAAACACTCCCATCTACTGCAGACAGAAACTATGAACAAGGTGATTCTTTTGTCAGATGTCTTTTATACAGCTAAATCCTCCAAACCTAATTTGTCTTTCCCTCCTTTATTAATATTACAATGAACTGGAAGCACTTCTACAACTGGCCAAACTTCCAACTTTTTTTCTCTTTAACTTAAGAAACATTCTGAACAAACCCAAAGCAAAGTTGTTTTGTTTTTTTTTTTTTTAAGTAAGAATGATGCCTATAACTTGAATGAAAACTACTGCTTTGTCTTAATAGAAGTCAAAAACAGAATTTTTTTTTCCCTAATTGCCTGTTCCCTGACAGCTCAGAGCAGATGACCCTTTTTAGCTTCAATTCCTTCCACGGGGGATTTTCAATTCTCACTCAAACCCGAAGACAAAGCCAGCTTCAATTTATCTTATTCAGACAGTNTTTTTTTTTTAAGTAAGAATGATGCCTATAACTTGAATGAAAACTACTGCTTTGTCTTAATAGAAGTCAAAAACAGAATTTTTTTTTCCCTAATTGCCTGTTCCCTGACAGCTCAGAGCAGATGACCCTTTTTAGCTTCAATTCCTTCCACGGGGGATTTTCAATTCTCACTCAAACCCGAAGACAAAGCCAGCTTCAATTTATCTTATTCAGACAGTAACTGAGTCTCCAGCACTTGCTTGTGTTCGTGGTGATTAATGGAGAGATGCAATTGTCAAGTCAGTGTGAGAAGCCAGGTTATCTGAAGAGCACTTGGGTGGCAAAGTGATGCTTCATCATTCTGAAGGCAGTGCTAGAGAATGGGTGGCCTCCAGCTTTTTAACAGTAGCTTCTACATAACCTCACCATTCTAACAGTATCTTCTAGAGCAGTGAGAAAGGCTAAAATCATTTAAAAAGCTAACCAAGTGTTATATGAACCCAAAACAGAGCTTAGAGATGGGATGCTGCAGCACTATTCAAGGCTTGGATCAAACAGCTGCCCCTGATGGAGGTTTTCCTTCTTGATTTCACAGGATTTAGGGATCAGGACCTGTCAGATCCTGTTATAGAATCACAGAGTGTGAGGGGTTGGAAGGGAGCTAGAAGATCATCTAGTCCAACCCCCCTGCCAGAGCAGGGGCACCTAGTGCTGTGTGTCATGAATTCAAAGCATCATTGCAATTTTTTGACATTTTGACAAATGTTTGTCAGTTTTTAGACAGACACACAAACACATCCCAAGGCCCAGATAAACACCAGGTACAAGATGTTTCCCTTGCTTTCAAAAAGTCAATTTTGGGAGGTCTTTCTGAGCTTAGCAAGAGCTTGGGAGTTTTCTAGCAAGTTTTGGACATTCTCTGCTTCACACTCAGTGTATTTCCTAAATCCCAGACCTGAGCTTTATGCTTCATCTTGTTAAGCTAACAGCACATGTGACATTTGGGCAAACATCCTTAGAAATGCTCGTTGTCTTCTCTGGATGATACATAGGTCACTTGTGCTTTACTCATTACTTTCTGAAATGGATCTGCCCATAATCTATGTAACTCCAAAATCACTTCATGCATAATTAGGCACTTCCTGGTTTTCATTACTCATGTTTATCTCTGTAATATTTACACAGCACCAATCATGCAGATGCCCATGGACAGACTGGAGCACATCACTAATTACATACGTTTAATTTGGTTGTATTCCCCTACAGGAGAGGATATGATTTTCAAGGGTCTTGTTCCAGCCTCATCACCCAGATGTTTGGGGACCAAAAAGCCCCTGAGGGGTATAAACTCATTTGAATTTACTGATCCTTTCAGAGAAATAAAAACACAAGTAAAATATGTGTGCCATTTGACTTCCCAACTTGTGTATCTAAGGCCTAAACACACCAGCTTAGAACACTAAAGGAGGTAACACCTTCCTGTGATCTTTTACATAGTATTTAGCAATATTTTTTTAACAAGTATATTAAAAGAAATGCATATTTTACATGTTTAAAGTTCATTTTTTATGATCTGGTTGGTTTTCTGCCATCAGTTAGGTGAATGACACCCTGCTTAGGCCAAGTAACTGCTCTTCAAGAAGCTTTCACAAATCCTACTGCCCTTCACAGATAATTCCCAGTATATACACAGAAGAAAAAAAAATATAAAATATTACTTATTCCCCCAAAACTTTATCTCCTTCTTCTCCATTTTTCCAGTTTCTAGACTTCCACAAATGATACCCAGTGTGTGAAACCTCTTTCAGTGGCACTAGGTGCATTCACAAACATGAAGAAGAGTGCAACAGAAGACAACTTCCTAGGTTGTAAAAGCCAATAAAGCAATTAAACCAAGTAATTCCTTTTTTTCCAACCTATGTTCTGACAAATTTGATCACATAGGCACAGGCTACTAACATAGTTCAGTAAATGCACAAACCCACAGCTCATTTTCCACAAGCACTGGTTCTTAGGCATGCTCAAGAATAAACACCAGCAGGTGCACACTGCAGCTAACACATGTCATTTACTAGCACTTTGCTTACATACAGCTTAATGAAATCAATAAAACACAAGCTAAATGCCAGATAATAAACATCCTTCACAGAGTGCAAACTTTTACTTAAAAAAAAAAACACAACACAAAAAATAAAACATCAAAAAAACCCAACAAAAAAAAAAAAGCAGCAAAAGGATGCATTAATTAATAATTTTTTCAGCACCACACCAAGTAACTCAGGATGGAGAAAGGGGGAAAAATACCCAGGTCAGACTGTAATAAAAAAAAAAATAAAAAAAAAATTAAAAAAAAAACAACTAGAAGAACTATTTGCAAAGGTACAGTTTTTATGAAGCATCTTCCCTCCTGCAGTGGATACTACATTGGATATTTGCCTATTTACATCAAAAAGAGCTAAAAAGAGTTTTAAAAAAGGAATAGCACTAAGCCCAATTTTAGTAATTTACTCAGATCAAATGATTTAGGTGTCAATGTATAAAACCTACACCCTTACTCCTACTCCATGATGTGGCAGCATAACTATGCTGAAGGTGTTTCTCTCCAAGTTACCCTGAGTATCTCTCCTGGTTGATATTGCAGTAATAAATTTTATTTCATATTACTTGACATTTGTGGTAGAGAGACAGGGAAAAAAAGAGCTGAGGTGCACACGTTCAGGAGTTTAAACAGACACTTTAATTCTGCTACAATTTAATAGGAAATATTTGTATGATTCAGTTTCACAGCATGTGTGAATATAAATCCTCCAGCAATTTAATTAGTTGTATTTTATCATCAATTGCAATCCCATAGACAGATGCTGTTACTGCATCATGCTGGTAATGACAAAGACCAACTGACACTTAAGAGCACATCTGAAATGTGGTTTTTTTTTTCCTGAAGACATTAGGTACAGCAAGAGAATCACTGAATACAACTGAAGTTCTCCCAGTTGGTTTACCATGCTGATTTGAAGGGCATTTATTTTATACAGTATAAACAAATTAACCTCATGAAGGGATAACTTGTGTCCATCTACAAAATGCCTATTTTGCCTCTGATACCAAAAAGACTGTGGACAAAAAAAATCTGGATTTGCTGTGGCCATTTCAGTTCTTTAGGAGAGCCTAAAAAACCACCCAGTTCTTTTGAAAATCACAATTTTGATCAATTCACCTCTTGCCAACTGAAAGGTCATTCTGCAATACAGCTATTTCTCAGTTTCAACCTTTAGGATGCAGCATTTATTCCTTGCATTTTATTTTAGAGAAAGACTATCTACTCTTCAAGGACTTTGTTGAAAAGTCCCTTTTGAGCTCATGCCACCAATTGCAAAGTAGAGAAATGATCTTTATTTTTACAAGCAGTTCCCAAAGGTGAGAAGAGGAGCCAAAGCCTGAGTAGAAATGAAAAATAAGGTGATTAGCTGAAATTAAAAATAAAGCTATTATTTGAAATATTACTTGAAAATTATATTGTGATGAGTTTCAATATTATATAAATTCAGACCTAGCACATATTTCCCTCAAATACTTTCAAGTAACATCCCCAGGTATGCAGCCACATTTCAGTGTTGATTTCCATGTAGCCTGCTATTTTAGCAAATGTTTTTTTATACTCCCACCTACCCTCACAAACACTGAAATTTCTCTTTCAAGATGACTTCTCGATTCAAAATATGTTCCAGAGAAGCTGGGATTTTCTTCCCTTCTTTTGCATAAAGAAATCTGGTGAGGGATATTTTTGTGCTCCTGTTTCTCTTGTCCATTTCCAGTTAGAAGAAAAAGGTTTGAGCTACAACAAAGATAATGTTCAGCCTTGTAACAGGTTTTGAACACAGGGTTTGCTTTAAGCTCAGAATCAGCTATTGTTACCTCTGCTGGAGAGCTAGGATCCTTTCTTTTCCTTCTTTCAGATATGAAAGGAACTTTCATATTCATTTATAATATCAATATATTCATTTTTAAGATGAGCTGAGCAGGCAGAATGTGCCTTGTTGCTTCTAGCCCCAACTAAATTATTTTTCTTCACCAAGATAATTTTACAAGTGATTTTTTTTTTACCTCCTTCAGCTTTTGAATCTTGGTTGTATTTTCATCATGATGATGGTGGTCTAAGGATTCACAAGAGCCTGGGTTTTTGAGAAGTTAAGCACTGGTGCTAGTCTATATTTTACATTCATACTCTTCAAGTTGTCACGTTCCTAATTTAACCTTAACCTGAGTTAATACAATTCAAACAGATCTGCAGAGGGACAGAAGCCTGTGTGTCTCCACCATCTGCAGACTGGAATCATGAAGTCAAAGCCTTCTGTTATTCACAGAAAGGAACCCTGGAAACTCTGTGAAATCCCCAACTTCCCCACGCCTGTTGATGGGAGCACTGCACAAAGCCTTGGAATTGAATACAGTCCAAGAGCATAAGGAGCAGGGGGGAGCTTTTTGGTGAGCTGTTCCATTTCCTAATTCATTACTATTTCTTCTTTATCTTCCTCCTTGGCAAGGCCTCAGTCAGCACTCAAGCACATGCACACAATCTGAGGGAACAGCAGGGCAGCAATTCAAATTTCTATTACAAGTCACAGGGTACAGATCCTCCCCATTCTGCCACCAGCATTCAAAGAGGGGTTAGCTAGATATTCCTACAAAAATACTGAAGTATTCAAAGACCTAACACAGGCAGGAACTGTGGTTAGGAGCCAGTCTGTTCACACTTTTCTCAGTTACTGCAGCAGTGTGCTCAGGACCTCTGAGCTAATGCTGTACCTGTTCACTTCTCACAGGGCTTTTTTGGACTTGCAGCAGAATGAATCCTGTCTGCCAGGATGGTCTAGTACATTAATAAAGTTGGAAGTTTGCTATCTCTGGCATTAATTAAATTGTCAACAGAAGCATGGAATTAAATTGTTTTAATATTTTTAACCTGCTGCTGAAGACAGCTCCTGGATAAACTCAGTGGCCATTTCATTTGAGTCACAAAGTGCCACCCTGAGCTCCTACCAGCACATCTTCAACAGTGCTTGGCAACACCAGGAGCATCTCTCAAAGTTTTTAAGTGAGGTTAAGTAGGAAAAGCAGGGGACACAAAAGCCACACAGACACACTGAGGAATTGAAAAATCAGTCTGTCCTCCAAAGCATCCCAACTTCAGCCACTATTGACCTCCTCCACCTCACAAGTTCAGGTCTGTGCACACAGTGGCTTCCAAATTGTTCAGAGATGGCCCAACTAGGAATGGTTTCAGGGATCTAATTTGTTACACCTTAGGTGAGACAATAGATCCCAAAGAGAAAATATTTCTGATAGGGCAGATGACATATATCTACATATACTGATGTGAGATAGATAGATATATATATATATATGTGGACATTAATAGGATATTAATTCAGTTGTGCAGAATCACTTTTTTTTTTGGAGCATTCTCAAGTGTTTAGATGCTTCAGAAAATTGGGTGAAAATGAGTTTACTTCTATTTTTTGAAAATAGAAGTAAACTCATTTCCATTTGATGGCTTCTCTCATTAATTACACTCTAATGGGAACTTTAAGTTCAAATACTAGTACTTTATCAATTTCAATGTACACTGTGTCTTGCTTCCAACTCACAGCTTGTAAGCACCTGCAACAGGAGGAGCTGACAACTCTCAGGTGCCACGCTATTAATTTTAACTCTGTATTTGGCCAGTTCATGTTTATGGTGAAATATTGGAAAATACAAAGCAGTGACATGCAACAGTTGACAAGCAGTGACAAGCCCCATCCAACCTGACCTTGAACACTTCCAATGATGGAGCAGCCACAACTTCTCTAGGAAACCTGTGCCAGTGTCTCCCCACTCTCATTATAAAACATGTCTTCATTATGTCCAATCCCAAACTACCCTCTTTCATTTTAAAACTAATGCCCCTTGTCCCATCACCACAGGTCCTGCTGAAAAGTCTTTATCCATCTTGCTTATTTAACTCTTGCTCTTTTAACTACTGAATCAGCATGTCACCACCAGAGCTTGCCACCTGCTGATTCTGATCTTTGATTTTGCACAAGGATACCTTTTAGGACTCAGGCACACTGTACAATTTTGGGAGCTCCTTGGCAGCCGGGTAACTGTTGGATGATACCAGTCTACTGATCTCTCACAAACTGCAAATATCATCCGTAGTATGTGAATAAAGTTGCTTAAAAATAGAAGATGTGCTGTGGTGCTGACATTCTACATATTGTGTAAATTTGAGCTCGTCAGCCTGGTGCCAAAGCAGCTCTGCAGAACCCAGAACACCCTCAGTGCTCATGACTGCAGCACCTGGCATGGTGGCCAGGAAAAGATCCCTGAGCTTCAGTGAGCTCTGCAGTGGAGAAAATAAAGATTTACATCTGAACTCTGACACTGATGTAGAAATGGCCTTTTTAATACCAGCTAACTATCCCACCTTGCCTGACAGGGTCAAGCACGATGGGAGAAAAAAGAAGGTTTGTATGTCTAGCAACTCAAGGTAAGTCATGATAATTAAAAAATGACACTCTTTTTAAGTGTGAACACGTTACAGTGTGACTTTCATATTACAGATGGAGAAGATGGTGAAAAGAAGGAATTGCTGCTGCCCTGGGAAAAGGAAGAATGTCCCTAAGTACTAAACAAGTCCTTCACTGAAATCTGGAAAACACCTTAGGAGCAGAGACATCTTTGACTGTAGCCCTGGTGACAGTGAGGGAAGAAGACCTCCAGCACTGCACAACACCAGTGGTTTTAGGAGAATCATTGATCACAGAATGTGAGGGGTTGGAAGGGATCTAGAAGATCATCCAGTCCAACCCCCCTGCCAGAGCAGGATCACCTAGACCAAGTCACCCAGGAACAGATCCAGGCGGGTCTTAAGTGTCTCCAGAGCAGGAGACTCCACAACCTCCCTGGGCAGCCCCTGCCAGGCTCTGCCACCCTCACTGGGAACAAGTTGTTCCTTGTGTTTCCCCTCAACCTCTTGTGCTCCAACTGACTCCCATTGCCTCTTGTCCTGTCACTGGATGGCACTGAGCAGAGTCTGGCTCCATCCTCCCTACACTGCCCTGAACATATTGACAGACACTGCTGAGCTCCCCCCTCAGTCTCCTCTTCTCCAGGCTAAAGAGCCCCAGCTCTCTCAGCCTCTGCTCAGAAGAGAAGGAATGCCACTGACATTTAGGTTTACTGGAAATACAAGTACCCAGAACTTCTGGTGCTGAGCAATGGTACTGAAGGAGGCTTTTTTCAGCCTGAAGAAGCTAGCTATGACTGGAGCATGAACACATTCCAGGGCAACTATTTTTAGCCTCGCCCCTTTCAGCAGATTAAAAAGGAAATGGATGCTTTTTGGCTAATTACCACAAAGGCAAACTACATATGTTCTTAAATGTGTGGCTCTGATAGCAGTGGAAAAAAAGCCCTGTAACCAGCAGAAGAGGAATAAAATGTTTCATGTACTCTATCATAAAAAAAACAGGACAATGAGAACTCTCCAATTGCAACTATTGATTTCCTTCCACGGGTTATATGGAAAAATTAATGCAATATTTGCCCTAAACTCTTCTTAAATACGTGTCCCTAAGTACCTCTTCTCTTTCTGAGAATCACTTTCATGCAAAGCTTCTCTCAATAATGCCCCTTCCTAAAAAGCACAGAACACACTCAGTATCAGCATCATTAAGAAACACAAGAGCATCCCAGCAGCATCTGATCACACCATTTCAAATCCAGGGGTGTCTGGACACAGCCTTGGGCAACTGGCTCTAGGCAACCCCTATTTGAGCAGGGGGGGTTGGACCAGCTGACCTCCAGAGGTCCCTTCCCACATCAACCATTCTGTGATTCTATGCCTGTCAGCTGGAAATTTTAATATTTAAAAAAAGGAAAGAAGGTAAATTTGATGCCATGCTGCACCAAAGCCATTTTCAGGTGAAACAAAAGGAGAATGGTAAGTCAGCCAGCACTGGAGTCTATTTTTTCATTCTCTGTCTCTAGGCATTTGCAAAAGAAATGAAACTGATCCAATGATCAGACCAAAGGTCTCTCCAAAAATTCAGTGTTATTCTCCATAAGTAGTATGATTCATGTTAGAAAGTATACTGTAAAAAAAAAAAAGAAAAAAGAATGTTTCATGTCTCTCTTTTTCCCCTTTTTATGTTTTTTTTTCTATCCCCCCAAACTACTCCATATACACCTGACTACAAGAAGGTGAAGACAAAAATGGGTTAAAAAGGTTACTTTTATGATAACATTTGACATCCAGCTGCAGGTTGAAGAAAAACATGATCAAATATTTGCCACATGCCAAACAATAGGTTATTCCTCATCAATTAGCATTATTGTAAAGGTTGGAAGCACCAACCAAAACGAGGAGCTTTTTAATATCACTGAACAAAAAAAGCACTGTAATATAAAAGACCTATTGAAATCCAGTCTCAGAACAGCATTTGTGAGAACACTAAAAGATGACAGATGAAATGAAAAGGACAAGAGATGTGGAAAAGAGCCTAAGATCACAAAGAAACACAGAGCAAACCAACAAAAAGTGACTCTCCTCAGCTCTGCAATGGGGTAACCACTCCTCTGTGCTGTGGAACTCACCCCACTTCAGCCTTATTTACTGCCTCCTCTCCATGAGTCTATTCAGGAAAAGTGAAATATGGATCAAAAATGGACAAAGAAACTTAGGCATTAGTGTGTTTGCTATTTTGCAGTCCAATTGTTCACAAGTAAAATGTTATTTGCTTGATTTGTAAAAGCCAGTGGGCGTCCAGGAACATAAGGAAAATATAAAATGCATCTCTCAACAGTGCAGCTTCACTCTGTGGACACGAGGATTAGAATTTTTTCTACCAATTTCACATTATACTACAGGAAAAAATGAAATTGGAAACATTTCAGTACATGGAGGGGAAAAAAAACCAACACTTTTTGTACTTAATAATGAGTTATTCAAATCAACTTAAGGAACATCTTGGATTACACTGAATATTTAAGATAAATAACTTGATAATTGAAAAATCAAGGTTGCATTTACACCAGCTTTGTGTAAAAAGTGCCCCTCACTTCAAACAAACAACAGCATTTGTCAACTTCTGTGGAAAATGCACAAATATACTCATACATATTTATTTTGAAAGGGAATTCACAGCCAACTAAGCATATCCACATTAAGTGGTATGCTGGTCAAATTATTCATTTTTTCTGCTGGTAGGGGGTATTTGGGGAAAAAAGCTGGGATAATGCTCATTTTTTGCAATATACTGAACTGTCTGTCAGTCAGCCAATACTCTCACAGTGTTTTAGAGAAGATGAGCAACTTGTCTCCACTAATTAAGACAACCAAATGTCAGGAGTTCTGGTGACCTCCTTATTATGGTTGTAAAAAACTTGAAGTTTCAAATCTGGAAGTTCAGTAATTATTCTAGAATGGTTTGTAACTCATTTCTCCTAAAACCTTATTGTGCATGTTTCTTTCAGCAGCTTTTTCCTAAGGACTTTCATCACATGCTGTGTAGAAAACTTTTAAAATGAAAAGCAAGAATACAAAGTTCTTGCAGCCTTGCAACTACCATTTTCAGTAATGTTATTTCAAGATGCATTTTTAAGTTACTTAAGAAAATGACAGAGATTACCAGTCACTGCAGTGTTAAAAGTCAACTCTTCCAGGCTTCTAATTCTGGGACTCATTTGTTTATTATTTATTTGATGCACAGTTTGGGAGAGTTGAGTAATTCAGATTATGTATAGTTGAATTAAGAACAAGAAGGGATGGATTCATGCTGCATCAGGGTAGGTTTAGAGTGGACATTAGGGAAAAAATGTTCACAGAAAAAGGAGTCAGACACTGGCACAGGCTGCCCAAGGAGGTGGTTGAGTCACTGGCCCTGGATGTGTTTAAAGGGCATTTAGATGTGGTGTTGGGGACATGGTTTAGGGGTGAACTTTGTAAAGCAGAGCTAATGGTTGGACTTAGTGATCCCAAGGTCTTTTCCAACCTGAATAATTCTCTGATTCTATGAATCAGAGTGTCTCAAAATCCATTTTGAAAGGCAATCAGCATTTCCCTGCACTTGAGAACAAAAGAAGGACTCTGATACTGTACCAGTTTTTCCTTGCCATCCACCACTGCTGGGAAAGTGCTACCAAACACTGCATTCCACAACTGTGGCAGCTACACTTTGTGCCTTCAAAAGCTCCCCTGAGAACTGCAGGACTGGTGGCCAGACACCCCAGTGCAAAGGATGAGAGCAGCCCTGGAGACTTTGCTGTAGCCACTCAACTTGGCAATGTCAGTTTGAACTGGAGCTTTGCAGAAGTGACTCCCAGAGTAATGAAATGTGGAGTGTGTGTGACACCAGTGTGTTTATACTGTTTGAAAATAAAATTATTCCTGTGAGAAAATGGAGAATCAGAAGTAAGTAGAAATGGGAAAGGGGGACTGGGACAGAACTGGGAAGAAGAAGGTTCACTGTGGTCAGGGGGATGAGCAGAACTGACATGAGGATCAGTGCACAGATGGAAACAGGTAATTTGGCAGAGAGAATCTGAGATGGGGTGCATGTTGGTCCCTCATTTTTCCTCTTATTCTCATCTTATTCTCATCTCCTCTTAGCCACCTGGAGCCTGAAGGGATCCTAAATGTTTGGGGTACACATGGGCCAAGAGAAGTGCCAATCTCTTACAGGGTCAGTATTTGCTGTGGCTGCAGCTGGGAACAATCTGCCTAGGTTTTTTTCACCTCATAGTCCTAATATTTTTAAGCAGGACCATGAGATTCACTCCCACCAACAGAAATAGGAGCTTGGAAACCACATATTACTCTTTGCAGAAGGAACTGCAAATATTGTAACTCATCATTAAGGTGTTGCAACACAAGGTTAATAAAAAATAATCAAGGAAATTCAAGAGCATGAAGCATTACTAAAGGAGGTGTTTCATGGCATCCATTCCCCTTCTAGAACTTGGAATTTCAGGAAAATGGGAAAAAAACCCAACCAAAATTGCCAACAACAAAACTTCCAAAATGGAAAATATCAGGTGAAGGTCACACAATCTTTGTTTTACCTTTCTGTCTAGTTGCCTCTAGACACACATTTGTAACTTGTATTTGTTCTCAGCATCAGTCACCTACATTTTTCCTGTAATCACCTCAAAAGCTGCTTCTTGTGAAGAAAACCTCCCATCCAATACATTTGATAACACTTTCACCCAAATTCTTTGCTTTCATTACCCATCTTTAACTCAGACATCACTCCTCTCTCCCACCTAACTGCTGGCAGCTCCATCACAAGACCATTACGTTGTGTTCTCACTGCAGCTCTACAGAGCAGCATGGAAACCAAAAGCCAACCCATCACCCAACTTGTTGACCCAGACAGTAGACCAGATGGGATCCATAGCTGCATTTAATACCAGGGAGGTATATAATCCATTTTGGTCCATGAGCTCTCAGAAAACAAATTATTACAGTTATTGGAGTGTGCAGTTTAACTTCGTTTTCTAGATCTTCAAAGTTTGAAGCAACTGCATTTATCTTTTAATTCTGTTTCCCTCCCAGCTCTACTTATTATTGTAGCACTTACAGCCTACACAACAGACTTGCTGTTTTATCAATATTACCAATTCCACCTTTGGAGAGTTTCATGTAAAGCACAACAGTAAACAGGCAAGTGAATAAAAATGTGAATAAAACCAGTAAATAAAAAATGATTGAAACCACAGTTCTTTAACTTATGTGGTTTATCTTCAATGCTGTCACTTTTTTTTTAAGCACAAATACAGACTGGAGCATGTTGAGGGTGGGAGACAGTAAAGGATTAGATTCTACTACTCAATTACTGGAGATGGTAATTGGACATAAACCAATTTCTTCTGAGGCTGTGACTGCCAGATCTGTTAAACCTCATGCAGATTCCCAGCAGCTAAGATTTAACAAACAAACTAACTTTTTGGTAAGGGCAACAAATCTTTAACAACATAGAAAGTTAGAAACTAGACTTGCACAGCCTGACAATTTTTATATTTTATATTTTTATATGGGAAGGAAAAAACCAGTGACACCATCAATTTTCAGCTGCCAGTGCTTCCAAACACAAAACCTGCTTTCAAGTTTGTATCTCTGTTGCTCCTCTAGGAGTTGATCATGACAAAATGAAAGCCCAGGAGGAGCTGCAGGCAGGGATGCATGACAGAAAGCAGAATGGTGGAAAATTCAAAGTCTGAATAGCATGTCACTAAAGCTCTCAGTTTGGTTTTGGTCTCCTGCTGTGGCCTTACCAGGAGAAGCTGATCTGATCAACTCATAGAAAACTGTGTATAAAATGCAAAACAGCTCTTGGATCAGGCAACCTGTGATTTAAACAATTACGAAGCAAATCCATCCCACAGACTATAATTCATGTAGATTTAAAGTTGCCAGATTGGAATAAGCTCTTTTCTGGTAACATCACATTTGCTTCATGCTCCATTCCACACCAATGACAAAAATCATGATAGCAATCACAGAACATGGTCTGAAAAGGAGTAGTTCACTGTACATAAGCAAACTTATAGTACTGATTTGCCAACAGCTAGAACATAAAGTCTCAGAATGGACACAATATGGAAATTCTAGAGCAGTTTAGATGACAGGGGAGGTTAATCAAACATAATAAAACAGTAGAAATTGGGGAAAAACATAATTTTGCCTTTTCTGCATTTCTTTTGACAATTCTGAAATTAGTCACAGATGATTCTCTTCTTTGAATTTCTCTGTTTTCAACAACCTCACAATATAAAAGGGTGATTTAATTAAAACCCACATGCTTAAAAATATAGAAATATGTCTTTAATATAATGCACCATTCAATTCCAGATTTGAGTTCTTGCTGGAGAACACGATCAAGTAATTATTCATATGATATATGAATCATATGGTAAATTCTAGATGTATTGGTTTAAATATTCAGAAGTCACTACATGATTCTGTTCAATGTATGTCTTGTGGTTTCCACACCACTCTGACATTTTCAGCCATTATCTTTATAGCAAGCAGGCCAGTTCAGGTCTAGCACTGCTCCCTGAGCTCTTTCCTGCTTTGGGCATTTCAAATATCTTTTCAGTAAGAGCTTTGCATGTGATGGAACTCAGAAGTTCACATCATCCCAGCAGACAATACCAGAGGAAGGTACAGGTCTGGTTAAAACAACAGCTTTAATCCTGTATAAATCTTACATAAGACCATGAGATGTGATCCTATGTAAGACCATGATACTAATGTCATCCATCCTTAGTAAGGCAATAATAAAAGCACCAAAGTCAGACACTGTGCATCCATTTACAGAAGAACACTCCTACCTTTTCAGTTTCATATAATTTTCACCAGCTGCAGGTCTGCATTCAGCTCGTTGCACCACTATTCCTTCCAAGGAAAGTTTATCTAAAAAAAAAAAAGTAAAACTGGACATTAAAATAAGATTAAACAGCATTTTAATTATTTTTCTCTAATTAAGCACTTACTAAATACACTGCAAGTTCTCAAAACTTAAATTCTCAAATTTCTGTGATTTAAGACACCAAAGAAATAAGCAGGAAAAGCACATTTGCAGAGCTGGTTTCCCCTAGACTTCCTTATATTTGCCATCAGATGTTCTACATACTGAGAATGAATCACTAAGACCAAATTTTAAATAAGAGATGGTAACTGTGTGATCCTTCTTTCTCTAGATTGTTGCACTGAGATGATCTAGAAACTGTTTTCTGGAAACGTGCATTGAATAAATACAGTCAGTGACCATGAAAAGTCTACAAAGAGAACCCAATCATCAAAGTATTCAAAATTAGTGGAAGAGAAAAAATGAGAGCTAATTTTATCCCTATCCTCAGAAAGAAACTATTTTCATAGGCTACAGAGATGTTAAGATGAACGTTGGACTTGATGATCCTAGAGGTCCTTTCTAACCATAATGATTCTATGATCTTATCACAATACAACTAAAAAAATATTCACTAAATGAATATTTATTTAAATATTTATATTTATTTATTTGATTATTTATAATATTTAAATGAAAGAATAATACTAATAATACTACAGAGGCAAACACAGGGAAAATAAATGAAAACTTGATTTAGTGAGCTAGGAGATCACATACTAAGCTTAGTTAATACAGCTCTCTGAATATTCAGCTCTGTAATAGTCACTTTGTAATCCAATGGGAACACCTTTTTGCCTAAAACAATGACTACCAGACACGTGCAGCAGTCTGCCCTGTAAAAAAAGCCTAAAAAACTTGAAAGGAAAAGAGAAGATGTGATAGACAAACACCTTATTTTCTACTAGGATGCTGTAGTGCAGTGTGTGTACGTGTGTGTGTGAATTTATGCATCTCTTTTGGGGGTAGCCAGTGTAATATGTGTAAAACACCTCAGCAACAGCCTTGCACAAGCAGAAAGAATAAGTTTCAGTGGCTGGATTAGTCCTTTAAAATGTCCTTCTAGAAGAGCCTGATCTTGCTGCTGGTACTGCTCAGTCACTGCCAACTGCAGCTGGCAGTGCCACAGAAGAACATAAACACTTAGAAGTATCTGTGCCCTGACAAGGCACCCTGCCTGACATGTCTCTAATTTTTCCATTGACTTAGAGTTTGAAATATTATTACATCTGGAAATCTAAGTCTGCTCTCCCTGAACAATGCAGAGAGTGATTACTGCCACACCATGGATTTCAAAACTACCAAAGTTACTTTTTTTTTTTTTGGTTTGATTTATGCTAAAACCTTGAAAGAAGTAAGAATCAATATTTTTTCCAGGTAGCTTTGAAGGAAAGAAGGAAAACTTTTATTTCTAATGTTTATGGTCAGAAGAGACAAGTTGACAGATTTGCCTGACCTCCTGTGTAGCACAGACAGATAAATTTTCTTTCTTCTGTACAGAACCTAGAACCTTATTTGTGGTACTAATACTGCTGCTTAATTTCAACTAAGAATTTGCCTTTGGCTTCTAGCAGTTGATTCTTATCAGGACATTCTATGCTAAAGAGCCTTTCAGTACCTCACCTTTTCTCCCTTTGAAAGTAGTTATAATTGTAATCAAGTCACTTAATCATGTCAATAAATTCAGCAATTCAAGCACATGCATTACCTCACCACAAGGCTGCACTTAAATCAGTTTTAGATCTCTTATCTGCACCTTGTTCAATCTTGCAATGGTGTTTTAAGAATCCAGAGATCAGAAAATAGATGTAATCCTATTGTACTGGTTTTACCAAAACCATATATGAAGGTAAAAAGAACCAGAAACAGAAGCTGGAATTTCTCTCCCCTCACTTCAGCCATCTCAAGCAGAATTTCTTGATTTCATCTGAGAGGGAGGAAGGGAGACTTTCTGAAGCAAACTGGTACCATCTCTTTCAGGAGTCAATGAGCTGCCCCTAGCTGGTGTTTTGTGGGTTGTGGTTTTTTTTCTTGGGGGTGGTGGTGATGTGCATCTGTGTCCCATGACTGTACTTCATGCCTAGACAGCTAAATCTGGATTAAGATCAGTTTGTCTCTAAAAACCAAACTCTGGGGGTTGGTGGAGCTGACTGGTTATTATATCATTAACACATCTATTTTAAGTCTTTTCTAAGCCTCACAGTTTACCTATATGCTCTGCATTCCCTGTTCCCAGGTGTAGAATTGCCTTTGGCTTGCTTAAAACTCATTGTCTTTAAGCAGAGTCTGTGAATTAAGTGATCCTGGTCACATCATGACAGCCCTGTCATAGTTACTCACTGTCTGACCAGCACTTCTGTCAACCCCGACACATTTTATTACCAGTAATTCTTTCTTACTGCTGCCCCTCTTGCTAATCCTGAAGGAAGCCCTTCAAATTACAACCTGAGTGGATTCCTGCTGATAATTACTTTCTGATAACTGTCAGCCAGTTTGAAATTCTGGTCTGTGTTTGCTAATTTAGACTTTTTTAGACGTAAATTGCAATGTCACAAGGCTCTAAATTCTATGCAATTCCAAATGCTAAGCAGGCTGCAAACGTGCTGCTACTTTAAACTCCCACCTCCAAAAGAAACACAGTTAGGTTGGTTTGACCAGAAAACCTTAACACAAAGCCACATGTGCTAGAATTCATGATATTTGATTGGTTTTTTTTCACTTACCCAGTGAGGCAGAGGGGTGAGCCCCAAAGGGGGCTCTTAGAGGGTGGTGAGACGTTGCCATAGGTTGCTCAAAGAAGTTGTGGATGCTCCATCCCTGGAAGTGTTCAAGGCCAGGCTGGATGGAGCTTTGAGCAACTCCATCTAGTGAAAGGTGGCCCTGTCCAAGACAGGGGGTTGGAACTAGATGATCTTTAATGTCCCTTCCAACTGAGACTATTTTATAATCTTATGATATTCCTGCTCTTTTCTACCTTTTGAACTCCACAACAGCTTTCCCACGAGTTTCCATGGTACAGGTTGAAGATTAAGCAGCCATCCAGCCCAGCTGTCTGAACACCTTCACACCACTGTCAATCTCTCTGCACCTTGCACAATTTTCACATTATTCTGAAGTTTTAAGCATCAGGATCAGTGAATCAGACAGCTCCCCCTGCACCAGCTACTTAGAAAATGAACCTGCCAATTAAATGTGCTTATCCTCAGCAATATCTCCTCTTTGATGTTTTGGCTAATACCCTCCTTTAATTACCACTGATCCAGTTTGGCTTTTAATGTTCCTGTTGCTTCATGGTACAAAGTTGTCTGCAGTCTTCAACAACACTGCCTTGCAGCTAAGCTGCTCTGCTGTCAAAGCTCAGCCACTGCTCAAAAGCCAAGGTTTATATCCCACCTTCCTGGATCCTATTTTGGATTTTAACACAGAGAGTTGAGCAGAATAAATCTGCAAAAATGCAGCCAAACCTCTGGATGTAAGACTGTAGTGGGGGAACATTTTTTTTTACTTCATTCACAGCCAAATTAGTTCTCATTCACCAAGTTCAGAGACTTGGCTCTGTCTTCACTGCAATGGAAAGACACCCAAAGTGCTCAACATCTGCCTCAATAGTGCCACAGTCATGTCAGCCTAGAAGCCAAATGATGATGCCATGGAAGTGGCAATTCCCCATTAAAAATACTTCAAATAAAGCAATAGTACAAGATAAATGCACAGGTCTGGAAGATTAGCTAAAACCAGTCATTAGAAGGCAAAACAGATCTTTTTCCTAAGCATTTTATGCTCACAGTCATTCTTTGTGGGGTGGCAGGTACAAGTGCACTGGGAGTGCCTTCCCTGACTGAATATTCCAGTGTCAATTCATTAAGGAATTTCAGCTGTTGACTCTCACATCAGTGGGATATGTTGGTGAGACTCAGAGTCCAGCTTCAAATCCTTCTGACAATCATCATCAAATGAACACACTGTGGTTAAAACACTTAAGATAATAAACAGGCACTGGGGAAATTTACTAGAATTGTTCAGAAGATGGTCAGATAGGGGTTAATTTATTGGGTTTTTTTTATTGAGAGATTGGACTGGCTTGGAGATTTTAATGCTATTCATTTTCTAATTGACTGCACCCAGCTCCAATTTCCAGCCACTCGGTCTTGTTAGACTATTGACTTCTAAGTTGAAGAGCCTGCTGTGAAAGCATTTCTGCCCATCCTAGCACTTGTGCACTCTCCACTTCTATCAAGCCTAATAAAACTAAATCATGTTTTCTTGAATCTTCCATTAGACTTATTTTTCAGCTTCTTCCCATTTTTTTATTGGCCTGAAAAAGTTGAGTTCATGAATGCCTCTCCTGAGACAGTGTCTCTCACAGCCAGACTTGACAGCACAGGATCTGGAGTTCCCCAGCTCCCCTCTTTGTGATGCTGCCAGGGAAGGAGGCATGAAGCCCTGACTCAGGACACACGATTCCCAGGCAGCAGGAAAAGGTGGAAGCCTCAAAGGGCAGCTGGGAAGCTGGTGCCCTTCTTGGACCACCCTTCCCTGGTAGCTGTGCATCTCAAGAGCAGGATCACCTGGTCTTTACTTGGCATTGTCTCTAGGCATCCAAAGACATGGAATATATTTGTTTTACTGACTGACACCCAGAACAGTTCCGTTATCAATGATGCATTTACACACAGGACAGAGCTTCTGCCTTAACCCTCCTGCAAACCCCATCTCCAGTGCATTCCTGGGCATATAAACTTCCCATTTCTTCACATTAAAATGTTATTTAACCAACCATCCAAACATTTCTGCATTAGCAATGTGTTTCCTTATTGATTACATTCCCTGTATCAAACTTCAAGAGGAACTATCTCTTTTTGATAACCAATTAAAAATAAATAGAAGCAAGGACAAAATCATAGAAACATTTTAGTGATAATTCTCTGCTTAATATTTGATAGTTTGAAGTCTGCAGATAAGTTTTGTATAGATAAATGAAAGGGAAACTAATATAGTATATATTCTAACTTAAAATGACAAGTGAGACAAAGATTTAACAGAAAATAGAATCACCTTCTTTGCTGAACAAATTGCAATCAAAAAATGGGGGAAATTTTTTTGGTACAATCCATCTTCCCTTCACCCACATTGATTAATATTATTTTACTCTCCCTTAATTTTTAACTGATTGACTTCCAAGTCAGATGTTTTATTTGTTTTTGTACAATACCTTTTAATTTTTAAATACCTGGGCCATCCAGTTCATCTTTCAACTACTGGCACAGCATTTGCTTTTCATTCTTGCAGCACTGCAGCACTCAAAACTTATTAAAAATATCAACAGCAACAGTTGATAAGAGTTTCTTAGACAGCTCTTTTAAAACTCTTAAATGCAAATTGTTCAGACTGGCTGATTGGAAAATCTTCAATTTTAATTAGCATGCAGAGCTCGCCTTCAATAGCTGTTAATCAACAACCTGGAGTTATTATTGGAATGAGAACATCTATGCCACCAACATTGTCAGATAGCAGCTATTGAATGGCTTAATTGTCCAACAACCTGCCCAATTTTCTGTGTTATGACATTAAATGACTAACGAATTGCCTCAATAACCCAAACAGATTTCATTAGCATGGCTTCCTAATCCACTTCAAAAAGTCTCTACCTCTGACAGCTTCTCTTATCCTTTTGTACTGCAATAACAAAAACCCACTGACAGCAGAGTCCCAGTCAAGCTGGGACACATGAGTAAAGCCACTGGTAAAGCATCAATTTTCCCATGGTGTGCTCCACTTCTGAATCCTCAGCTCCATGTCATCCTCAAGCTTCCAGACTAAGAGGTTAAGGAGGAGGATGGAAGTTGAGGAGTGAAGTGAGTGAAGTGAGCTTCAGTCTCAGTGGGAAGTGAGAAGATTTGGGATGCACTGGACACATCACAGCTGTCTCATGCATGGTGCACAACACAAAGACTCTCAAGAGCACTGGAATGGTCAATGGCTCTAACTTGATTGCAAGAAATACTTAGAATCCTAGAATGGCTAGGGCTGGAAGGGACCTCCAAAGGGCATCTAGTNAAGGTCTCCCTGGAGCTTTCTCTTCTCCAGGCTGAACAACCCCAGCTCCTTCAGCCTGTCCCCACAGCTGAGCTGTTCCAGCCTCTGAGCATCTTTGTGGCCTCCTCTGGCCCTGCTCCATCAGCTCCATGTCTCTCCTGTGCTGAGGGCTCCAGAACTGGCTGCAGTGCTGCAGGTGAGGTCTGAGCAGAGCAGAGCAGAGGGGCAGAATCCCCTCCATCTGCTGGCCACACTTCTCCTGATGCAGCCCAGGATACAACTGGCCTTCTTACAATTGCACACTGCTGGCTCATGTCCAGCTTCTCACCCACCAACACCCTTCTTCACACTTGAAGACTTTTACCCAGTGCAAGGGTAAAAGGACAGGAAAAAAAAAAAAGAAATCCAGTTCCTCTAGGCACAGCTATGCCTTCAAAAAACTGAGCCATATGAAACCACCCCACCATGTGTTACACAGAATTACACAGAATTATTGTTGAGGCTGGAATAGAGCTTTGAGATTAATACCTATTAATACCATACTTATCACCAAGTGCACAGGAAGAACAAGGGGTGTTGGGGAAATCTGTTCTTCTAGTACAGCAGAGAAAGTGGGAATTTTTCACAAAGGTAAGGCAGCTTTATTTTTGTGTTACAGATGATTGTCAGCCACAGTGAAGTCAAGTTGCATGGGTTTGTGGTGATGAAAATTTTACAGCAGCTCTACATTTTTCAAGTCTCAAAGGTTTAAATGTAAATATTCATGATCTCCACAGAGTATATTTTCCACAGCAAATCGATTTTGAATATTTTATCACACAAACCACTAAAATAATTTTGTCTGATCTTTCAAAGAATACTTACTCCACAAAAATGGAAAATTTCAACTGCAAGTGTTAGAATATTGAGAAGATGATGAGCAGGGAAAACTAAATGAACACTGTTCTGTAACTGCTGTCTCTTAAAATGTAGACAGCTTAGCTGGCCATGAAAAATTTCTTATCTTTTACAATTCTCAGCTCTCCTTGGAAAACACTACTTACTAGTGCTAGGACATTCTTAATTCAGCCTTGAAGTATTTCAAGATCACTATGTAAGATGAAAGCACCATAGGAATGATTTTCTTAGGGTTTAACAGCCACTAAGTTCAACATTGTAGCTATGCACAATCTCAACACATTAACTGAATTTTCCATCACTTGACAATAAGCTCAGTTTGAATGGATGTCTCCTATCATGGAAAATAAAAATAAAATCATACGTGAAACTATCTCTTTAATTTTCTCAATTAGCCACACAGTAACTGTGAAAAGAATTAATTTTGGAAAAAGCCCAAATGTTTAAAAATTAGAAATCGTTTGAAATCTCTTTTGACTGAAGTTGTGATAAACATATCAATGGCATCAAAGAGTTAACATTAAACCATGACTAGATCCTGATAAATCAAATCTAATGAATAATATCTGCTTAACATATCACATACAGCAGCAGACTAGGGATACCCTGGTAAGGAAAATAGAGAGTATTAAAAAAAGGAAAAAGAAAGGTGCATTTATTTCTACTTCATTGATTTATCAGTTAATGGAATATTACAGTGATCACTCTCCAGTATTGATGAGCAGCCTTAGAGACAGTGGGAGCAGCAGGAAAAAAACATTTAGAAATAGAAGAATTTACAGAAGAATAACCTGACTTTCCACTGCTAATCAGTCAAAGCAGGGGACATCTACCTGTAAAGTGAAAATTACATCCTGAAAAAGGTGGGGGCTCCTGTCCAGGTCCAGCCCAAGGTGTTGGCTGCTGCCTGAGCTGGGGAACGGGATCCAGCTGCTCCCCAGGGATGCACACAGAGATGAGGGGAGAGCTTTCCCTTTCCTGCTCCAAGCTGCAGATGTTTAAAGGGGAAACCTTTTTTATTTTTTTTTCTAGGAGACTACTGAGAGTGAGCCTCAAAGCACAGATTCATGGAGAGAAGCCAGCCATTTGATTCGTGTGCTCTGCTGCTCTTTTCCCCCCTCCCCATAGCCAAGTGTTGCTAAGCTATATAACGTTATGTGATGTTGGAAGCTATGTGTAGGCAAACTAACCCTTTGTTCCACAGGGCAGCTGAGTTGCTTCTATCCACAAAGAACAAACTGATGCTAAATCACCTCTGTGACTTAAAAATCACCACCAATATCAACAGGAAATCCACCCTCTAAAGCAGTTTTTCTCTGTGGCACGAGAAAGGTAAAAAGCAAAACCTCATCAGGCTGCAGTTCTCATACTCTCATCAGCTGCAAATGGAAGCTTTCACCACACACTTAAACCAGTCAAACCAACAAGTCCTCAGCATCACTTCCAGAGTATCTCCTGTGGAAATGTCTTAGCCCTGTGCACGTGTCCACCAGAGCAGCACTATGCACGTACACGGGCTCCACGGACACTCCCCTTCACCAGACAGGGACACCTTTCCTCCCCGTGGTGTAATCAGTCCAGAAAAAAAATGTGAGAAGATGCTCTGTGAAAACTAAAATCCTTGAAACCTAAACGAAGCAATCTGTTTAACACTATAAGCACTAAAAGTGATTTGGCCAGCTGATGCTACAGATGCATCTTCAAGCGTTAAAATCATGTGTCTCTCGGCACAGCAACGTGAATTTCTGTGAATCACCCCCAAAACTATGTGAACTTCTAAGACTTCAAGGAAAGCAAGAGACAAACAGTTGTTATCCCTTCTGCCCTTATACAGTTAAATGCTAATTCTCCCTTACAGTCATATTCCTGCTCTCTCCCTGCATGCACAGCTGATACGCCACCTACTGCAAAGCCAAGCTGCCAGCCGGAGCAATGCTCGCAGCATTTCTATTCCAACATCGTGCTGGAGCTGAATAAAGGTGCTTTAAAAAAGAAAAAAAAAAAGAAATTAAAAACCTCTCTGCGAGCTGACAAGAACAAAGCAAGATAGCTGGCTTTCTGTCCTAGCTTTGAGAATGGAGAGGAAAATAAGCAGAAGGGAAAATGAATGCGAAGAAAAACACAGCAACTCCGAGGGCTCCGAGCAAGACAAGGACTACAAAACATCTCTGATTACTCTGAATGTTGGTGGCTATCTATATATCACACAGAAACAGACACTAACCAAGTACCCAGATTCTTTTCTGGAAGGGATCATAAATGGGAAAATAATGTGCCCGTTTGATGCTGATGGGCATTACTTCATAGACAGAGATGGACTCCTTTTCAGACACATTCTCAACTTCCTCCGAAATGGAGAACTTCTTCTACCAGAAGGGTTTAGAGAAAATCAACTTTTGGCACAAGAAGCAGATTTTTTCCAGCTTAAGGTGCTGTCGGATGCAGTGAAATCAAGGTGGGAGAAGGAGCAGCTAGCATCTCGAGAGACTACTTTCCTGGAAATAACTGACAGCCACGACCGGTCACAAGGACTTAGAATTTTTTGTAATGCTCCCGATTTCATCGCCAAAATTAAATCCAGAATTGTCCTGGTGTCCAAAAGCAGGCTGGATGGATTTCCAGAGGAGTTTTCAGTATCTTCAAATATTATTCAATTCAAGTACTTCATAAAGTCTGAGAACGGTACACGACTGGTACTGAAGGAGGACAACACCTTTGTCTGCACCCTGGAAACTCTTAAGTTTGAGGCTATAATGATGGCTTTAAAATGTGGATTTAGACTGCTAACCAGTCTGGATTGTTCTAAAGGGTCAATTGTTCACAGTGATGCACTTCATTTTATCAAGTAATCAGAAAGGCAGAGGAAACAAGCATGCAGCCAGCAAACCTTCTTGACCTGCAGCCTCCTGGCATCAAAAATAATGTATCTAACTAGCCTTCCACCACAGAGCTCGGCTGCTCATCAATTGATGTGAGCTAATGGTATGTAAATCTCATCATGACATTCATCTCTGGCTTACTTAAGCTGAAAGGAAAATTTTATGCCTGAATTTAATAAAAAATATCTGCTAAACATTGTAAACACAGATTGAATGCTTTCTGCTCTTTGTAATAGGTGTTTTCTCCATGCTGTCTTTCAACCAGGGAGTCTAGCTGATTTTGTGTGTACTCGTGTGACTAACATGGAAACACCTAACTGCTCTGCTGAGCAGCAGGGAGACTATTTTCATACAAGAAGCAGGCTTAGAGAATGTTCTGCATCTAACAAATTCAGAATGGATTTTAACTGGAATAAATGATTTTGAATGTTCATCACTGCTCATGCTAATCTGTTGTACTGAGTCTGCAAAAGAAATTAGATTGCAAGATGGTTTAAAACTAATCGACTTGATTTTCAAGTGAAACAATATCTAAATGCACTTAAAAGCAAATTTATAGCTGTGTTGCTACATTATTAACAATTGCCTAAACCATATAAACTGACCGAATAATGCTGGGAGGATCAGTTCTATTATGGGAAAATAATTGAATCTGCATTGAATATTAAATTTTCTAATTATATATACATACCAAGTGGCTAATAAAAATATTTGACAAAGTTTCATCTAACAGGTTTCCAATAATGACATCCTACAACTCTGAAGACACTATTTCCTACTAATAATCTGTGCTCGTAAGAACAGGGAATTAACTGAGTCCTTGTTTTGCACAATGGCTTACTAACAGCAATAGTACTAGTAGTTTTGAACAGACCACCTGCTGGCATTTAAGTTGCATCACTATAAGAAACAGAATAAAATACCCTTTTTTTCTCCTCATCTCTGCTATTAATCAAGTCTTTTCATTTACATGTTCAACAAAGTTTTAATAGTTTCTATGGAACAACTGTAATTTAACCACAAGCATTTACAAACCATTCACTCCACAAAAGTGGACTGAAAAAATCACCACAAAAGGCAAAAAGCAGCTGTTTTAAGTTTTGTCTGTCGTTGAACCTGATCATCTCACAGCTTGTATGAACCCCAAATTCAAGTAAAATGCTATTAGAGAAAGAAAAAAAACCAAGTAGTTTCTCAGCTCTCCCAAAACATCAGTTGGGTATGAAAAAAAGTACTAAGAATGTCAACAAAATGCAATATGATCCATACTAGAAGTGGCAACCATGGGGAACAGCTAACACAAGACAGGCTGAAAACAGCTTTGTTTGGGATTTTATTGAAGAAATCCATCCTTGGGAGTAGTGACCAGGAATACAAATGAGAGGTACACTTAGCCTTCAACATGAAATTCCATTTCACCTGTAACATACAATAGGTGTTAACCAGGTCCTTCCCCAGAGATGAATTAAGGACTCTACACCTCCAGACTAGGCAACAGTGACTGAAACTTATTCCAGTACCATTTTATGAGGAAATCCACCCTCTCCAGAATACTCCATCAGAATGAACCCCCTTGTCTGGAAACAATGAACTTCTCTACCCAGTTCCCATGTTACAGACTTACAGATCATAAAAGATGTGGTTGTAAGTGGAACTTTTCAAACTTAACTGTTTAAAAGCCACATTTATTTCACTCTGAAGATGAAGAATCACAGAATGTGAGGGGTTGGAAGGAACCTCTGGAGATCAACAAGTCCAACCCCCCTGCCAGAGCAGGATCACCCAGGAACAGATCCAGATGAGTTTTGAATGTCTCCAGAGAAGGAGATTCCACGACCTCTCTGGGCAGCCCCTTCCAGGCTCTGTCACCCTCACAGTAAAGAATTTCCTCCTCATGTTGAGGTGGAACCTCCTCTGCTCCAGTTTATACCCATTGTTTCTAATCCTATTGCTGGGCACTACAGCGAAGGCTCCTTCTATTTGACACCAACCCTTCAGATATTTGTAGACATTAATAAGGTCCCAAGAACTGTTTATGTATCCCAAAACTTACTCTGAGTTTGTCTAAAAACAGTTACTAAATATATATATATACAGGTCTTTACATGCACCATCCCAGTGGGTCATCCTCTTTCCTTTCTCCCTTACCAAGTTATCAAATTACCCTCAAAAAGTCCTCAATAACTGCTAATCTTGTCCCTAGAAGAATCTGTAGGACTTCTGTGAAAAGTAATGTGAAAGCTCCCTGAAAAGAAATTGCAAATCCCTCTCATCTTCTAGGACAAGAACTAGAAACACCACTGCAAGGACAATTACATGAAAAGCCCTTTGTGGGCACAATTCTCTACGTGCTCAAGAAAAAGTGAGAAGACAATGCAAAAAAGCTCCATAACTAATGCACAGGTTTAAAAGAAGAGTGTTCTAGGTGCTGTCAATTACACAGCCTGTGTAAGCACAGTGTCTGGAGGAGGATGTTGCTTCCAGGATGTCAAAATGTCCATCTTCACTTAAATACTTTTGATTATAACCTTCATTTATAATGGAACTTTGATTGAAATGTAAGATTTCATTGCAGTTGAAAAAAAAAAAAAAGGGCAAAAATAAATTAATATTAAAAAAAGAAAAAAAAAGAAAAAATTATNGCTGATTTTGTGTGTACTCGTGTGACTAACATGGAAACACCTAACTGCTCTGCTGAGCAGCAGGGAGACTATTTTCATACAAGAAGCAGGCTTAGAGAATGTTCTGCATCTAACAAATTCAGAATGGATTTTAACTGGAATAAATGATTTTGAATGTTCATCACTGCTCATGCTAATCTGTTGTACTGAGTCTGCAAAAGAAATTAGATTGCAAGATGGTTTAAAACTAATCGACTTGATTTTCAAGTGAAACAATATCTAAATGCACTTAAAAGCAAATTTATAGCTGTGTTGCTACATTATTAACAATTGCCTAAACCATATAAACTGACCGAATAATGCTGGGAGGATCAGTTCTATTATGGGAAAATAATTGAATCTGCATTGAATATTAAATTTTCTAATTATATATACATACCAAGTGGCTAATAAAAATATTTGACAAAGTTTCATCTAACAGGTTTCCAATAATGACATCCTACAACTCTGAAGACACTATTTCCTACTAATAATCTGTGCTCGTAAGAACAGGGAATTAACTGAGTCCTTGTTTTGCACAATGGCTTACTAACAGCAATAGTACTAGTAGTTTTGAACAGACCACCTGCTGGCATTTAAGTTGCATCACTATAAGAAACAGAATAAAATACCCTTTTTTTCTCCTCATCTCTGCTATTAATCAAGTCTTTTCATTTACATGTTCAACAAAGTTTTAATAGTTTCTATGGAACAACTGTAATTTAACCACAAGCATTTACAAACCATTCACTCCACAAAAGTGGACTGAAAAAATCACCACAAAAGGCAAAAAGCAGCTGTTTTAAGTTTTGTCTGTCGTTGAACCTGATCATCTCACAGCTTGTATGAACCCCAAATTCAAGTAAAATGCTATTAGAGAAAGAAAAAAAACCAAGTAGTTTCTCAGCTCTCCCAAAACATCAGTTGGGTATGAAAAAAAGTACTAAGAATGTCAACAAAATGCAATATGATCCATACTAGAAGTGGCAACCATGGGGAACAGCTAACACAAGACAGGCTGAAAACAGCTTTGTTTGGGATTTTATTGAAGAAATCCATCCTTGGGAGTAGTGACCAGGAATACAAATGAGAGGTACACTTAGCCTTCAACATGAAATTCCATTTCACCTGTAACATACAATAGGTGTTAACCAGGTCCTTCCCCAGAGATGAATTAAGGACTCTACACCTCCAGACTAGGCAACAGTGACTGAAACTTATTCCAGTACCATTTTATGAGGAAAAAAACCCTCTCCAGAATACTCCATCAGAATGAACCCCCTTGTCTGGAAACAATGAACTTCTCTACCCAGTTCCCATGTTACAGACTTACAGATCATAAAAGATGTGGTTGTAAGTGGAACTTTTCAAACTTAACTGTTTAAAAGCCACATTTATTTCACTCTGAAGATGAAGAATCACAGAATGTGAGGGGTTGGAAGGAACCTCTGGAGATCAACAAGTCCAACCCCCCTGCCAGAGCAGGATCACCCAGGAACAGATCCAGATGAGTTTTGAATGTCTCCAGAGAAGGAGATTCCACGACCTCTCTGGGCAGCCCCTTCCAGGCTCTGTCACCCTCACAGTAAAGAATTTCCTCCTCATGTTGAGGTGGAACCTCCTCTGCTCCAGTTTATACCCATTGTTTCTAATCCTATTGCTGGGCACTACAGCGAAGGCTCCTTCTATTTGACACCAACCCTTCAGATATTTGTAGACATTAATAAGGTCCCAAGAACTGTTTATGTATCCCAAAACTTACTCTGAGTTTGTCTAAAAACAGTTACTAAATATATATATATACAGGTCTTTACATGCACCATCCCAGTGGGTCATCCTCTTTCCTTTCTCCCTTACCAAGTTATCAAATTACCCTCAAAAAGTCCTCAATAACTGCTAATCTTGTCCCTAGAAGAATCTGTAGGACTTCTGTGAAAAGTAATGTGAAAGCTCCCTGAAAAGAAATTGCAAATCCCTCTCATCTTCTAGGACAAGAACTAGAAACACCACTGCAAGGACAATTACATGAAAAGCCCTTTGTGGGCACAATTCTCTACGTGCTCAAGAAAAAGTGAGAAGACAATGCAAAAAAGCTCCATAACTAATGCACAGGTTTAAAAGAAGAGTGTTCTAGGTGCTGTCAATTACACAGCCTGTGTAAGCACAGTGTCTGGAGGAGGATGTTGCTTCCAGGATGTCAAAATGTCCATCTTCACTTAAATACTTTTGATTATAACCTTCATTTATAATGGAACTTTGATTGAAATGTAAGATTTCATTGCAGTTGAAAAAAAAAAAAAAGGGCAAAAATAAATTAATATTAAAAAAAGAAAAAAAAAGAAAAAATTATTTCAAGCAATAAATATATTTACATGTTAATTTAAATATACTGTGGTTACCTGCCTTTCTGTTGGGCTTGCAGGATGCCCAACATCATCAAAATGTTAACACTTTAGTTCAGAAAAGCAGTACCAGTTTTTCATCACAGTATGACTTCATTTGTGAAAAAAAAGCAGTAGAGAATTTGATGGTTCTCCATTCATTGCAGAAAATGTTATTGGAATATAAACTATTATAGCTTATATTTACCCACAAGCAAGTAAAATTCAAACCAAACTCTTCTAATAATAGTCTATAGCTATTCCTACAATATTTACTAGAAAGCTTTAGGTTTCCAGGCCTTTCATTCTAAGCACCTACTTCTCTCTTAACCTACATAAAAAGCACTCAAAACTTTTTTTTTTTTAAGTGAAAAATGTACATCTCCAGTCATTAGTAAAAATAAATTACTGTTGGGTTTTGGTTGGTTTTTTTTAGTTTTAAACTGAATAATTCATTACATTATTTTTTAATGTAAATACTTACCTCTCTTGTATAGTCATCTGCTGCAACACTAACTTCAATGTCTTTTCCCATTTTCATAAGCATTTCTACAGGTGGCAGGGCATGAAATTTCCACATGCCATCTCTGATCAAAGGCACATCACTCAGCTGCCTGCTTCCCAAAGCAGAAACAGAAGGATGATGAGGGTAACAAACCATTCCTTCCCTGTTTGCACTGAACCAAACCACAACTACACTGAATCACACTCCACCAGCTACAACCATGATGGTTCAAACTAGTTATAAACTGGATTTTTTTTCAGAGCAGGGCTGGGGAGTGTCTTGCTTTGGTATATGAACAAAATGACCACGTCAAACTTCCATACTGTGCATAATGTTTCCTTTCCACTCCTTATAATATATTCAGTGTAAAATAAATATATTTGGCAGGTAGATGCCTGTGTTCCACCACTGCAGGCTGTGCCAGAAAAGGTCCAGAGTCCTACATCAGTTGTATGCATGTGCATACTAACACTTGTTCTAACTGCACCACTTTGAATATGATCTGCATGAGAAGTATTTCTACTCATTTTTCTCTCATTTAGTTGTATCACAATGAATTTAATGGAATAGTCTGGCAATTATCAGGGAAGAACTGCAATTTCCAGAATTTCTCTGTTGCTCAGGTAGGATGGAAAAAAAAGAACTTTCTCCTCTTTCCCCAAAGAGGCACTAACCTGCTCCCACACATGGTTTATTTTTATTTGGGTGTTTGAGTTTGTACCTCTCACAATTGTGTAAGTGACAACTGGTCACTTCTACAGTACTCAGTATTTCTTTAAATCAAAATAATTACATCAGCAATCAGTGGCATCGTTGCTTTCACCTCTGAAGCATTAGAAGGTTTTTCAATCAATAAGATGGGAACAGATTAAGAAAGTTATCTTCCTCTTCCTCTCCCCATTAGTAGACAACCAGAGTAAGGATGGGCAATAAATATTACAATTTATTAATTTATTTGTCCAGAAGAGTGACATTGTCCTAATTCTGTTGGCCAGTGAATCAGGACTGGAGATTAAGGGGACTAGTTAACTTGGGTCTATGGCTAAATAAATATTATTTACTTAGGCTAGAATTATTGCATTGTTGTTAGGTAACTATTGCCTACTGCTAATTTTTGTCTCCTGTCCTGCAACACAGGGCAGAAATTCTTAATATGGACATGAAAGTGACTACTAGTTAAAAAACTAAAAGTATTTTCCTTTGAAAAAATAGCCTTGCATGATTTACTAGGCTGAAACAAAAGCAATTGATAAGGCACAAGAAATATGAGACCAGAAAATTAACATGATGCTTTTTGATTACTTTTGAACATAGACATTCTGTATCCCATCTACCACTGTATCACACAGAATATATGTGGGATACATATATATATATATATATATCACAGTGTCTCAAAACATTTGCCTCTATAAATCATCATCACTCAGAATAAAATGCCTGAAAATGAGAAGTGCAGCAAGGCCTGAGGAAAGCAGGAGGGAGATGTCTGATGACACCTGAGGAACACAGATGAGAAAGCACTTAGGAGAAGAAAGCACAGTTGTCCTTCTGTCTGAAAGAAATTGCATAACACCCTGTAGAACCAGGCAGCTCATTTCCTAAATAGCTGTAGTAACAGTAAAACACATAGTTAAACATCAGTCTCCCAAAAACCTGGGAACAAGCAGCTTAACATCATTGCCATGAGCAGTTAACACCATGTTAGTTCATTTTAAGCCAGAAAAGCATCCTGTTCTGCTGCTTCAGAAACAGAAATGTTGATAAAACTGGTATAATAATTACAGCTGGAATCTAGCTGCTCATTTCAAACCCTGTCAGGCCATGGGAACATGTAAATTCCACATGTTAAGGTTTCAACACCAAGCAGTCAGAAGAGGACTGGTAAAAAATGAGCCATTCTGAATTTTTAGCATTCTGATAATGCTAAAATTACTACTGCCTTATTTACTGGGGGGTGATTTTGGAGGATATAACCTCAGTTCATAGAGTTCATGAAACCCTCCACCTTTCTGGGCAGTAAAGAGGGATTCCACTACTCCTACCCCAAGCATTATTTCAATTGCCTGAAAAAAAGTGATCTCTCTGCTTTGCCAGGATACATCTTTTTTGGTCTTTGACATCACCTCACCCTAAAGTTTTCAACAGGAGCTTTGTTAGGGGTTGGAAGGGACCTAGAAGATCATCTAGTCCAACCCCCCTGCCAGAGCAGGGTCACCTAGACCAAGTCACCTTCTTCCAGGTATGGAAATCCTGGCCAAATGCAGACAGCAGATTTTCTTGCTCACATCTCCTGAAGGGAGAGTTGGTGTTTGGTGTAAGGAGTTTCTTCCCCAGATGCAAAACTGCACCAAGGAGATGAGAATTCAGATTTAAAAGCCCAAGGCTGCTGGTTAGAAAAACACCCCAGAAAGATGAAGATCCAAGGGGCTTGTTAGAACTGTGGGCCTGATGCTCAGGGAAGCAACACTGAGGTTGTACAACACAAGTAATGTCTAATTATCCTGAAATTCGTAAAGAAGTAAATATAATAATAATAATAA
>VYZU01055482.1:328888-393868 GCA_013401355.1 Ceyx cyanopectus | reverse complement strand
CCCAAGTTTCCTGTCTCTCTTACAGGAGGGTTTCCATCATCACTGATGATGTGATGATGTGCCCCAGTGATGTGATGTGATGATGTGATGCTCACGTGCCCCAGTGCTGCTGTCCCCCCGATCCCTGGTGCCACATCCTCCTGTGCTGTGGGCTCAGCAACACCCTCACATCGTCTCCACTGCCACTTCTCTCTCTGCTGTCGATCTTGGGGAGAGAAGTCTTTCAAACCACCAACATTTTAAACCCTCTTGGGATGAGAAGACAAGGTGAGGTGTGCTGTCATCAAACGTTTCTTTGATATATATCATACCAATGCTCACAAAGTTGATTAAAGTTGCTGGCAGTACAGAGGCAAAAGGCTTCATGCATACCTTAAATGTCTCTCTCCCTGCCTCTCCAGCTTACACCAAAATCCTTGCTGGTGCCAAGAACATACCGTAAGTTTAAGGTGCAACATGCAAACATTGCTGTTAGCAACCAAAATGCTAATTCTGCCTTCTTTAACCAGTCATATTTTTGCCATCATTTTAGAGAAGGAAGTTGAGAGTGGGGGTTAAGTGAGTCATCCAGGTGAACTGAAGAGATGGGTTTCTAGGCTTTCATCACACCCAACAGCTTCTCCAGTTTTTTCAGCAGCTGCTTCCTCCATAGCACTGGGAATCTTGTCGCCATGTGCAGCCCATTTCATTTCCCTGTTGATTTTGAGATGTTAGCTACCAATGACAAGGGAATTTGCTTTCAGGGTTCCTGGAGAACCTTAACTCCAGACCCTACTGCTAATATGATTACTGTTGTTAAGGTTTATGGGAAGTGTCCTCACTTACCTAGAAAGGACTCTGCTTGCCTGCCAGGGCTATGAATCAGTTGAGGGTGCCCTGCAAGTCCCAGAGCAGTAACAGACCCAGGCCAAGGAAGCAGTGATTTCATAGCAGCTAGGTCTCAATGTGCTTAAAAATGTCTTAACCTCTGAGGATGCAGTATTTCACATTTGGTAATTAGGGAGATGCAGTGCCAGGCACAAGGTTGGGTGGTCTACCCTTGTTTCCACAAGCAGCTATCTTACTAACAGGATTTGGAAGGAGGGAAAATAGCAGCAGTCACCTGAAGGCACTGAAGGGCACAAATGAAAGCGTTGGTGGCCTTCTGTACACTGTCCCATCAAAGAAACAGAAAGCAGTAACAAAGAGCCCAAGTTCAGAACAACTTTGCAACAGCTTCCATTTCCCGTGCAAGGGGGGCAGAAGTNGCAGCAGTCACCTGAAGGCACTGAAGGGCACAAATGAAAGCGTTGGTGGCCTTCTGTACACTGTCCCATCAAAGAAACAGAAAGCAGTAACAAAGAGCCCAAGTTCAGAACAACTTTGCAACGGCTTCCATTTCCCGTGCAAGGGGGGCAGAAGTGCCACCGCTTCTGCAGATCCTGGCTCACCACTGATAATCCTCTTCACTGGATTTTTATGCATGAAATGTGATATCTGTAATCCATTCAATTAACAAAATGAAGAACTTTGTGTGTCAGCCTGGCTGGGGGTGTTTTGAGAAGTTGTGAAATGAATGGCACCCTGGATACACACTTACCTTCAAAAACTGAGGTGTTGCCAAACGAACGGTGGCAACGAAGCACATCTGCTTTCCTGGGGATGTTCTGTAAGCCCTTGGGACAGCCTCATCAAAGCCATTACAAGTGGAATTAGGCACTAGGTAAGGGAAAAAAACAGCACCCAGAGTCATGCCTTGTACAAGATTTGCTCTCCTTGAATATTTTGCACACTTGAAGCATACTAATACTAATTTAATTCAGAGAAGTGCTCTAAAAGCTTTTAAAGCTGATATGCATATATTTAAATCCAAGTCAGTCATGTTAGGCAGAAAGACATCAGAGATTAACTTCAAGTATGACTCTTATAGGTTAATCCTGATAAAAATAAGGCCAAACCTTATTACAGAGCATAAACCAGCTTTCTGGAAAGAAACCCCATGCATCCAATCGGTCTTTTGCACCACTCACAAGGGAAAAAAAAATGCTGCTGCACGCCTAGCACCCCAACTTCCATCAGGCAGTGAAAAAAAGTGTTGGCAAAGGAGGTAGCTGAAGATAGTTCATCAAGTCATCAGTGGCAAAACACTGGGGCTCAAGCCAGCAAGGCTTCATGGAGCTAGCAAGAGACTGCTTGTGATTTTCAGCTGCTGAAGTGCACCTTCCCCTTCTGCATCTAAGGAGAACCTTTCCCAGCATGCTCAAGCTCTCCTTGTTTTCAAGAAGAGCAAAGAGGCTTCTAGACCTGGGCGTTTCTGGTGAGGCTGCAGATGGCCTGCTGTCTCCTGAAACATTGAGCAGAAGGAAAAACTGGATGTGATGCAGCTACAGATTTTGTGTATGGTTTTTTATCTATGTTTTTCATGACTGCATGGCTCTTGCCTTGCTTTGAGAGCCCACTGGCACCTCCTGCAACAGAGATGCATTGCCAAAAGAACCCATTGCCTTAAGATAACCCACAGTCCCATATTAGAATGACATAATGCAAATTCTTAATCTAAATTCAATCTGTTTGGAGATAGTAATCTCATTCCCACAGCAATGAAAGAAAACTGTGCTAAGCTGCAGTGGGAACTGGGCTGGTGCAATAGGGTCTTGCCCTGCCAAGTCAACTATCTTCCATGGGAAAGAGAATCACAGAATGTTAGGGGTTGGAAGGGACCTAGAAGATCATCTAGTCCAACCCCACTGCCAGAGTAGGATTACCTAAACCAAGTCACAAAGAAACTTCCCTGACTGGGAATCGAACCCAGGCCATGGCAGTGAGAGCGCCAAATCCTAACCACTAGACCACCATGTTCCCATCTTGCACAGTTCACCAATATGAATTAATCTAAATGCTAATAGAGATAAAAGCTGATATGAAACCACCTTTCCTTACAATTAAGCCCCTAAATCCAACTTTATGAAGTTTTCAGTGGACAAAGCACAGATAAGCATGTCCATTTCTGTGAAAAATGAAGAGTTCTTTATCTATCTGGGGAGGAGATAACTAGCAGTTGTTATTCTGGGGTGCTTCTGCACTGGGCTTTAGTTCACTAGCATAAAATGAAGAGATGGAAGAAGTTTCAACTTACTCAGATACTTCTGGAAACCAGTTCAACCCATTAAAAGCCTTAGAATAATGATACATAGCTGATAACAAGGATAACGGGGTATGAGACAGAAAAAATAAGTACTCTGAGGAGAAATCACACCTGTGATTAACTGGTTTAGGCCACTGTGTGCACAATATATATTGCAACAAAAAGGGGAAGAAAGATTTCTCATCTGAGAAGGCAGCACAGGCGTGAACATCCACAGAGATTACAGCCCTCTCTTGCAGTTGAGTCTGGAGGGCATGGCTGACTGGATATTGAGATAAAAAAATATGGGCAAAATTCTCCTCCTCTCATCAGCAAAGCACATTTGCTCTGGGGACTTCCTAGGAATATGTATTCCTGTTCTGCTCCTGGGGTTATGTGCATATATGAGGGCTTCTATGGGATTATTAATACAAGAGGTAGAAAAAAAGAAGAAAGATTTAGGATCCACAGGAAACAGGAGTAAAGAGTTATTGGTTTGTCTCTGACAGGAATATTTTGTGCAAGTCTGTTGATTTCTGTAGTCAGACCTGTTTAAAAATGAATGAGATTGCTCTAAACCCACATTAAGGGCATTATAAAAAGTTACTTCCAAGTTTATATTGTCACATTTGAAGTCAGTGGGGCCATTTCTCTCTCCAATAGCCAAGTTCAGTAGCAAATGTTTGCATGCTGAGCTCTAAGATATGAAAATAGGATGATAAGCACATTCAGCCTCAGAAAGCAGAGATATAGGTTAACCTAGTTAGTGAACCCCTGGACTTGCAAATTACACCAGTTGCAGAAGAAAGGGGATACAGAATGAAGACCAAGTTGCACCAAAGAGAGCAGATGTCTTTTTTACATCAGCTGTCTGATGTAAATGACCACGAGTCTGAGAGGTATTCCCAGATGAGAGCAGGATACATCCCTGAATGTGGCATTTACAAAATAGGCTTCTATTTCCAAGGGGTAAATGCAATACTAAAAGGGTAATAATTGTCATGTCAGACAGCTATGGAGTAAATTTTGGATTTCATGACAATATTTGGGAATGCTGAACTAAGTGGTTATCAATGAATAAGCCCAAGGAGATGAGACAGAGCTGGCCGGTCTGGAAGTCATCCCGTCTTTGAACAGCTACTGTGACACCTCCACACTCAGCTGCCTTTGGCAAAGTCCAGAGCATTAAAAGCCTCAATGAATACAGGCAGGGAGCCACCACCTTGAAATGTACACCTTGATCTGAAAATAAGTACTACAACAGCTAAAGAAAAAAAAAAAATAATCCACATTTGTATCTGAATTACCTTGCTGCCTGGCTTAGTTTGTTGATATCTGTTAGTTTCACAGCTCTAGCTGCATAGCCTGGTTTGCTCTGGTCTTGCAGCTGGTCAGCAAATGTCAACATTTTTTTTGTTGACAAATTTTCAAGTGTAGTTAAAAAAAGAGATCATCATATGAATTAAAAAAAAAATAAATCCCGGTCTAATTTTTAAGCATGCCTTCTGAAAAATCACACTTTTTAATTCTCCAAGTTTTTTTAAAAGAAATACACAATATCTTGAAGTAGCAAAGTTTACTAGAGAACTTTCTGAGGGCACCACAGAGAAAAATAATTGAATGGAAACTCTCAGATGAAGCCTGAGGTTATGATGATATGAACATTTGTAAGGTAAATATACAGGTCTTCGATTGCTTTTGTTAGAAGGTACCTGATGAAAATGTTAAGCTGGCTATAAACAGGTGGGTTTGGGTAAACGAGGGCTTGTGTGTTTCACAATTAAATGATCTAGACAATATATCCTGAGTAGGGAATTAGAATGTGACAAAGCTAAATGCAGAATCAGAAAGGTGAAGCAGTTGTCTTATATCAGTTAGCTGATGCTCCTTAGCATGAATTTTAATAGTTTTTGTGGTTATCTATCAGACCTGCTGCTCCTAGAGAGATTTTGTAGAAGTATTAAATTTCCTGCAGATACCATATAGGAAGACAGAAAGAACCTGATTTGCCTATATATGTGTTTGTCTTTTTGATGTTGTTGTTCTTTGGGTTTGTTTTGTTATTTGTTTTGATTATTTTATTTTTTTTTGAAAGATCAGGACTCTAAGAATAAGATCTTAAAAATAAGTAATAATTATAAAGAACCAAACCTTTAACTACCATAGACAAAAATATGTTTATCCTTAGGGATATAAGTCATGCCACATGAAATGAATTAAAACATGTTTAGAAAACCCCAGATGCCACATTTTTTCTGTTAATAATAATAGTACAGCAGTCATCTGTACATAGTAGATCTCAAGTCACCTTATTTTAACTTAGGATGTTTAAAACATATTTTTCCTATAGCAGTAAACCTCTTGTTTATGCCATTTGAAAGAAGAAATCCCTTCTTCCTATTTTGTAAGTAGATCACAGAATCACAGAATGTTAGGGGTTGGAAGGGACCTCCAAAGAACATTGAGTCCAACCCCCTTGCCAGAGCAGGACAAAACTAGAGCAGATCACATTGAAATGTATCCAGGCAGGTCTTGAAAGTCTCCAGAGAAGGAAACTCCACAACATCTCTGGGGAGTCGGTTTCAGTGCTCTGTAACCCTTACAGTAAAGAAGTTCTCCTCATGTTGAGGCAAAAGTTCCTGTACTTGAGCATGGATCCATTGCCTTTTGTTCTATCACAAGGCACAAGTGAAAAAAGGTTGTCCCTGCCTTCTTTATGCCCAGCTCTCATGTATTTATAGACAGCAATTAGATGTTAATGTTTAAAAAGCCAGTCTTAGTTGCTGTCAAACAACGGTGATTTCAAAAAATATAATCCAAACACACCAGAATAAAATCAAGGTTGTTTCATATAAATACACTCAGACCACAGATAAACAGAACATTCAGCAATAAATATATATAATGAAGAAATCTCAAGTGCCAGTGGCAAGACAGAGAGCACTCCTCAGTAGCTCTGGATGAGTAACAGTGATGTTGTCCACAGATCAGTTGTCTACTTGGATCTACTTTCTCCTCTTTCCTCCTCCTGTTTCTCCTCTCACCACCCTGTGTTAATATGATCCCCAGGTAAATTCTTTAAGACAGGAATAGTGCTTTATTTCTGAAATGCCCATGGAAGCCCAGCTTAAGCACTGCAGATTGCTAGCTGCATCTTCTATGATACTGTTAATAGCAAATAATAATATGCAGCTGTCAGTTCTGATCAAAACATTCATTTCCATTCCAGTTGCTGTTATCAGGTGTTTCTGCTTAAGCTTATGGAGGCTTAAGATCAATGTATCTTCTGTATAGAGCTGTTATTTCCTTTTAAATGGAATTCATATTGTATTAGTTGTTTGGGAATGAAAATATTTTTTCTCCTCAGTGTAATAATTTTCATGATGGTTATTTTTATCTCTGAGAGATATATCAGCTAACAGTAGAGTATCTACTATTATTAGCAGTCAGTAACCAGATATTTCCTGACTTTCCTTGTAATTGGGAGCAAAAAAAGCACCATTTGAAATTCCATGATAATATTTCTTTATATTACTTGATCGGGAACTCTTTTCACTTAACTGTTATATCCTCCTTCAAGAGGAAAACTTCAGGCATAGAATCATAGAATCACAGAATATTAGCGGTTGGAAGGGACCTCTGGAGATCAAGTCCAACACCCCTGCCAAAGCAGGATTGGATCATCCAAGTCAGGCCACGCAGGAACAGATCCAGATGGGTTTTAAAAGTCTCTAGAGGAGACTCCGCAACCTCTCTGGGCAGCCTGTTGCAGGCTGTCACTCACTGTGAAGTTCCTCCTCATGTTGAGGTGGAAACTTCTATGCTCCTGTTTATACCCATTGTTCCTTGTCCTGTTGCTGGGCACTACAGAAAAGAGACTGGCCTCTTCCATGTGACACCCATCCTTCAGATATTTACAGACATCAGTAAGGTCCCCTCTCAGTCTTCTCCAGACTAAACAGCCCCAGTTCCCTCAGTCTTTCTTTATAGGGGAGATTCTCAAGACCCTTAATCATCCTTGTAGCTTCCACTGGACTCTCTCCAGTAGATCCCTGTCTCTCTTGAATTGGGTCCAAAAACTGTACACAGTATTCTAGGTGTGATCTCACTAGGGCAGAGTAGAGAGGGACGAGAATCTCCCTAGACCTCCTGGACAGTTTTCTTAATGCAGCCCAGGATGCCATTGGCCTTTCTGGCTGCATGGCCACATTGCTTCCCCATGGATAACTTGATATCCATTTGGAAGAAAGGACCAATCTGCCACCTTAAAAGCTGCCGATGGTCCTGTTTTATATTGGTCAAAACTTTGAAAGGCAGGACTCTGGCTTTGTTCCTTTCTGGAATTTTTAAGCAAGTGTATCACCTTAGAAATAGGATACCAAAGTCAATATTTGGTTATTTAATTATGCGAGATCTTTTTTCTGTTTACAAATGTAGAAACAATCTTCACAGGAGGGATAAATCCAGCCCACTTTATCTTTTCTTATCAGAGTGAGTTATTAAGCGGCTTTGTGAAATAATTTATTCTCACTTAGACATTTTACACCAGGAGCTAAGCATTTCCTTGGATTTTTTGGAGGGTTATCTTTATTATTTGCCTCCCCCCCTGCATTATTCACTGGTGATGCTGACATGACTCTGCCCCTTACCAGGTACTACTGGTCAAGGGCTACAGTGATGGCACTCAGCTCTCTCAGATGCTTGAATATATTCTTCTCTCTTCTTAAAATTTGCACTATAGGACCAGAACTTGAAGTATATAAAAATATTGGAGAGTTTCTATTTGCAAATTTTTAAAAAACAACCCTAAAAACCCCTTTGCCCTCAGACCAAATAGGCCTTTCTCACAGAAACAGAGGGAGCTCCACCTTCCTCTTCTGAGTGGCTCATGGGCCACCTCCCCACCTCTCAAGGGACTACTGACTCTTCATGTCAGCTTACAGTCCTGATTTTCTCATTGAAGCTTAATTAATGATGATTATATAATCCTCCCAAATGGAAAATCAAATCTCTTGTATGTGATTTAGCACAGCCAGTGACTCATGAAGTCACTCCGCACAGCTTGCGTTGCTGTTTCGCTGGTCGGCCGCTCTCGCTCGGGCACAGATAATGAGGGGGGTTCACTCATGTGCAGACGGCTCATGTCACATCCCTGTTGTAGCTACAGCTGCAGAAATGTCCTTGCAGAAGGGGTTACAGAGTACAGCTTCCCACGCACCATCCCCAGGACCAGCCCAAGCGTGGACCCTCCTGCTAACCCTGGTTTTGGGCTATGCAGCTCATCCAGCTGTAGCTGAGCCTAGGAGCTCTAGGGAGGGTGAACTGAAAGACTGAACACATGCTGTGAGCTATGTCAACTTTCCTGGGCAATTTCTAGGGGCTGCACAATAATCTTCCTGCCCCTTCTGACATGGGGGAAGATGCCAGTGACTACTGGTCTGGAGGAGTAGCTTGAGTTCAGTTTAAGTTGTGCTTGATCTGGCTCCCTGATGGCAATCCTGGTGATGTCACCTTGGTAGATATCAGGTATTTGTTCTATTTTAGCAGAGAAAAATTTAAAAATTCTCTTTAGCATCTCAGTACAATGCCCTTTAAAGCAGAGCTCTCACTAAAGTTAGGGAGAGCAGCTAAGCCCCTAACTGGCTTTCTAAGCCTCAGTCCTTCAAATTAATCCATTCAAACACATCCCTATATGATGTTCTCAGTCATAAGGAACAATGTGATTAACAGAGAAAGTACGAGGGAGGAAGGAGGGGGTCAAGGTCACTGGGAACCCTACACATGTGACCCCCTTCCCTCAATCACCATCATTAGACAAGTGATGAGCAAGGAAAAGTGAAAGATTCATTAGGACTGGCACTGCCATGATCCTACTTTAATAAGAATAGAATAGTTAAGTATCCTGATGGGATCCTGATGGGATCCTTATGGGATCCAGCCTGCCCACAGATAAAATGTTGAGTCTCCCCAGCCACAGGAGCTCTGCTGTCCTTGCAGCAGGAATGCACAGGCAGGGCGGATGCACAGTGCACTCAGCTAGCCCTCGGAAACAAAGCTAGGATTTGGCATCAGGTGGCTAAAAAGGAACAGCAGAAATTTGTATTTAGAGAACATCCTGTATCAGTTTCCCATGTGTAAAAACATGCTCACACTTCCACTGCTGTAAAAAAGCTACAGGGAAAAGCATTCTTGAATACATTCATAAGGAATGTCTCCTGCTAATTAAGCTTAATTTGCAATTTCTGTCTTTCTCCCCCAGCTAACTCTTTTCATATCTTTAGCTGAGCCTCCTTCCTCCACAAACATCTCCAAAAAGCAGGATTTGGGGCAAGCTGATCCTACGCACATAGGATGAGTGATACGTTTCCCTGTGAGTGATACATTCCCCTCCTTCCCACCACTGCCCTCTCTCCCCACCACTGTCCTTCTCACTCACTTGACATTACACCTAGAAGGGGGATGGCTGGAGAATGGGTATTTAATAGGAGAAAAAAAAGAGCAATTACTGTCAGGTCTGGCAGGTGGCAGCTCTGGGGTGCCTGGGGGCACAGTGCCAGTAATGCAGCATCCTGGGGTGTAGGGAGCCAAGCAGAAGTAGGAACCCATCCTACCACTGCTCCCATCAGATGCTCAAAGGTGTCCATGTTGCAAGTCCCTGTGCCAAAGCACAGCTGCTTGCCCCCAGCCCCAGGGCTGGAAAGCTGCCCAGAAGGCAGCTGTATTCCTGCAATGCTTCCTTGCCCTGCTGTCTCCCTGCCTTGCTCAGGGTGCAGGCAGCGGAGGCGAGAAGCCCAGCGGAGCTAACGACAGACGCTTTGGAGGTTTGCACCCTCCTCCGGCTACTTGCGCCGTCCTTGGCCCAAGGTTATCAGCTTCCAAGCAAATGGAGTTTGCTGCTGCTACATTGAGAGTCTGGTGCACTTGCTTCCACCTTTGCTGGGACGTGGTTTTGTACCCAGGTTAGGAGTCAAGCTGATGGGGGTGGCAGAAGAGACCATAGGGGCAACCCCTGGCCAAGGGTTAGCAGTGCTGGGGTCACACTGTGAAGCAAGTGTGTCCAGCAGGCTCTGCATTGAGCCGTGGAAACTAAAGTCAGGATAGGCAAGCTGCCATTCTGTGGTGGGAAGAGGGCAAGGGAGCCAGGAAGCACCTACCCACTGAGCAGGGGCAAGAGCTGTCCCCTCCTTATTGTTCAGAGGGCCAGACTGCAGCAGAGATGGGAAGAAAGTGGAAGAGACAAAATCAAATGGAAGATTTAGAAAAAGGTGGCACAAAGGAAAAAAAAAAAGAAAAAAAAGTAGACAGTACGTATCTTTGAAAGCTGTAAACCAGGGTCTGTGAAAATGCTTTGGTGTCTTCTGAAATCAGTATGTTCCCATTTAGCTTATATACATTAAGCTAAGGAAGATACCCGTAATGCAAATTTTATCTTTCTTCTGAGAAATAGCCACTGATACAAACACTGGGATATGAAATGCTAACAGTTAAAAGGGCACTATTAAGGTCATTCCAAAAGTAAAGGCTGAAAATCCTTGAAGAAAATGGATCAGAAATTCCCCTGGTAAAAATGTATCCTTGTGAGTCAGCACCTGAATTCCGGCTTCTGCTCTAGAAAACAGAACAGCTTGGTGTGTGTGTCTGTCAGGCAGCCACATTTTACTTCATTCAAACTAGAAAGCATACAGGCAGTTACATTTTTTTCATATAAATAAAACCTCAAATCAGATGGCACCAAACAAGAAATACATATCTCCATCCTGCATGTAGGTTTCTATTCTAGTCATGTGGAGCAAGAGCAGAAAGTTAAATGGGGACAGGGACATTTTCCTTTTTTTTTTTCGCAGCATGGCATGCGGTTTTTGGAAAGCATAGTGGGGAATTTATTTTTTTTTTGCTGAGGATGACCTATTTGGAACAATGCCAGCAACTTTGGAAATGCCACTCTGGAGTTCAATCAGGCAAGTAACTAAAGCAAACTTGGGCAGGCAGGAGAAGGGAAAGTAATAAAAAGAGTATTTCATTTCTGACACTAACGGCCGTGCAGCAATCTGTTTGTCAGAGAACGGACAAGGTGGAAATCTGCTCTTCACCCCTTGAAAGATGGTTCCTCTAGACTGACTCTGGTGCACTAGCAAGTATGCTGACTGGATTGCTTTCTTGGTTTGTTTTTTGGGTCGTTTTGTTTTGGTTTTTTGGGGTGTTTTTTGAGATTATTAGGTCCTGCGGTGCTTGAGAGGAATGTACAATGGCAGCCGGAGACAGAGGTGGGTGGGAGTGTCCTCAGCCACCCCGGTGCCAGCAGCAGGGGTCCCCTGACCAGAGCAAGGGGAGGTGGGTGCAGGCTTGCAGCTACGCCATGCTGCTGCCCTTCCCCAGAATTCTGCAAAGAAGGCTGAGGGCAGATTTGGCAGATTAGCAGTTCTTGCCCAGAATTCGTGTTTAATGTAAACCAGCTGATAAGGTTGCAAGCTTATTATTCAGCTGATAGGTGCAGCCTTAGCACACAGTATTAGTGAGCACAAGCAAACCCTCCTCTGAACCTGCCATTGTTTGCAAACTTGCCCAGAGTCCATGATGACTGCTAACAAGTGAAGGGCAGTGACAAAAGCAACTAACACAATTCCACTCTTCAAAGGTATTCATCCAGCTTTTGCAAATCAGCTGCGAGATCCGTGTGAAGCAAACTTTACCCATAATATTAAAAATAGTCCTTTCAGTTAAAAGCCCGTCTTGTTCAACGGAGCAACACTTATATTTTATTTTACACAGCTAAAGTAACATTTATACAACAATTAAAGCTTACCATTGCTGTAAGACCGAAAATTTCCTACAAATTTTATGTATTCATATGTTGGAAATTCCTTTGGGTTCAAACTTCCTCTCAGAAGATGACAATAAAACTCTAGTTCATTGTCAGCTGGATTGTTAAAAGAAGAAGAAGAAGAAATAAATATACTATTTAGGCTAAACACAACCAACGGCGTCTTCCAACCCCAATCTTGCAACTGGCAGCACAGGAGCAGCTTGTTACCACTCAGAGTCCTATACACTGATGTGCTATATATTGCAGGATCAGAGCCTCTGCAAAGAAGTGCTTTGCAGGGATTGCTGGGTGGCTGTTGCTGCGCACGGGTCTGCCCACAGCTCAGGGACAGCTGTCGAGCCCAGCCCCTACACCACCTTCAGCACAGAAGTTCCATAGCATCACTGTAGCAAAGGCAAGATCTGGATCCTTCACTTAAAGCTTTATTTTTTTTCTTCTTCTATTTAGGCTTTTCATGACTCACAGCTGTTGTACATCTTGTGTTGAAAAACTATGCCTAATTACCTCAAAATATCTATTAAATTAACTTTGGCATATTAGCTATCAGCTGCAGGTTTTGTATATACAGTAGATTAAGCAGCTGTACATCTTACATTATTGTGTGTTTTCTGATTTCCTACGTCTTACCTCCTAGAGTGAATAAGGATGAGGCAAGTAAGAGGGTCTTTAAGGAAAACAAAATTCAATTTGAATCATTACGATGATTTTACAGGCACTTTTCAACTAGAATGCCAACCAAAGGTATGAAGCATTAGCATATCTCTGAACAGCATCTTACTTGAACAGGCTGAAATATCAATTAAGATGTGATTTGTCTCAGGCGAACTCTCAGTTTCCATCAGCTAACCTATTTTCCTTAGCTGTCTCAAAAGATACGATATTTAATAATTAACATAACTGCAAGTAGTCTTAGCCTACTAAAATGAAGGCAATGAGTTTAATTTAAAAATAGAACCAAAGGGTCATTCCAGGTAGCAAGATCTTTTTAGAAGGCTATGAACATAAGCTTTTGCGTATCACATAAAAAAAACCCAAAACTCTTTCTGAGAGAAAACTTTTATCCTGCCCATGCTTTTTCTTTTACTGGAAAGAAAAAAATAAAACTTACTTTTTAGGTAATCGGATGAGGCAGAATCCGTCATAAGCATACAAGAAGATAACATCTTATAAATTTCTGAATGTTCTTGTTCTGGGAGGAAATTTAACAAATTCTGATCCAAGACATCACACTGAAAAAAAAAAAAAAAAAGAACCTTTGAGAAAAACAGAAATATCATGACAAGCAACACTTGCAGAGATGGTCAGCAATGTGTATACGACATCTGTGACAGCTGATGGGATTTTTTGCCGTGGATTTTCAGTGAGTCCTGACAAAGCGTAAACCAGAGGGGGACTGTTGAGCAAACTGAGCAGTCACTTCTCTGTAGGCCTGGTCTCAGTTTAATCCTCAGTGCTCAGTGGTGTTCTCTGCAATCTCAGAGGCCATCAGAGGCATCATCTATGTCCATACAATTAAATTACAAGACCCAGGAGTGAGCTGGAAAATGGATGCCTGAACCCCACACTCCTCACCAGCTCCATGCACACGTCTGTTGCAGAGCTTTGCAGCTTTCTTTTTTCTCTGTCTGGCTAACCCTGACTAGAGACAGCAGTATTTTTTGGACTCACAGTGGGCCATCAGCCTTGAGAACTAGGTCAATTCCAGATCCAAGCCCACCCCACCTCAGGGTACTTCTCAACTCCTGGAAAATGCCCTCAGGGCATCAGTTGTTGGTCCCCCATTCCTGCATCCTGGCAGATGGGAGCAGGGAGAACTCCCCAGTCTGGACATCACTTTGCAACATCAGTAGTTAGTCCCCAGGGAGGTGCCAGCAACACAAGACCTCTGGCAAGCCATGGCCTGAATGCCTGGGTGTCTCCAGCCTCATGTTTATCTGGCACAAACCTGAAACCCATCCAGAATTTAGGTGCTGAGATTTGGAAATGGAAAGAGGAGATGGATTTGGGCAAAAGACCATGACTGGCCCAAGCTGGAGAAGACAGAGTTAACAAGAGGAAGGTCCTACTGTATTCATCACAGTGATGACCTAACACTAGAACACTACAGCTGAAAGGAAGTCCCGAGATAAAGTGACCCTCAAATGGCACTGACTTCCATTCATCCATCCATCCATCCATCCATCCATCCATCCATCCATCCATCCATCCATGCATCCATGAATCCCACTTGGGACTCCCTTGGGCTGAGCTGGCACAATGACACAGCTTCATGTGTCATCAGAGCAGCTGCCAACAGACTGCACACTCGTGTTGAAAATGCGTTAGCCCTGTATGACACTGGTAAGTTATTCATCATCATCATCATTTATTGATGCACTTATGTAAGACTGAGCTTCAGTTTCCCTCTGCTTTCCACCCTGCTTTTCTGTGTGGAATTCCTGTTTCGAGTAGTGAAATGCATCCAGTATACTTTGAAAATCAGAGTGCTACTTTTTACACACTTATCTTGATGAAATATAATTTCAGATTATTTGGTTAAAAGTATTTAATACATCTGCTTGTTACTTGAATATTCCATTTGTGAAGAATACTTGAAAATTATTTTTATTACTTCAGTGTGCACCCTAATAATATGCATTCTACTGATACAGTATGTGATTAAGTTTATACATATAAATACATATATATGCATTATAACTCTATAGTGTATATATATTATATATGCACACTTTTATCTATAAACATACTTCATATTTATGTTTACACAAAACATTGGTTCATGTCATTTTTGGAGAAAGAGCACCTGACAGGAAACGGCAGAGGTGAGTCCTGTTCAAGGTTTATGATACAAACTCAGGAAAGTAATTTTTTTCTTCTCATTCCCTTTCTCTCTGCAAAAGGTGTATAATGATACACCATTACCCAGTAGTTTCAAACATGTCTCACGGAGGCTAATTAATCTCCCATCCACTCAACAGTAACTGCAGGACGACTAGATGTGAGCTGTCACCACTCCTCAAACTAGTGCTTCTTCAGTGACCTGAGGATGTGCCACCTTTTATCTCCATCGTGTGACCAAGCTGCAGTTCGAACCCCATTATCAGTCCTGCAGTGTCATGTCTGCTGAAGGCGATAGCTGCAGAGGCCCATGACCTGCAGCTGGAGATGCAAGAAGCTTCTGTTCCCCACACCCCTCAGAGCAACCTCATGCCCTGAGCACCAGCTCTTTATTCATTTGCAATTCCTGGGTATTTATATTTTTTTTGCCAACACCATATACAGAATTTAATGTTTGGTTTACATCTTTGATGTTAGGAAATGTCAACTTTTTTTTTTTTTTTAATGTGTTTGAAAACAAGAAAAGGTATCTACTTCTTACTGTGTTTCACAACTCTTGCCTCCTGCAGGGCGTACATGCACCTGTAAAGAAGTGCATGGAACAGAATTTCTGGATCTTGTACATATCAAGGCTCAAACAATGCACTTGAATCAATATGTCAATCAAGAATATATCAACAGGTCCAATAGAGAGCAGGAAGCAAATATTTCATGGTCTCATTGGAGCTGCCAGAAATTCCAAGCAAGCTATTTGGAGCAAATTCTACACCAGACCTAAGAAGCAGACATCCGGTACCATAGCAAAAAAGGTGGCCAGAGGGATGGACAAAATTTGATCATCACAGACAAAAATGTATCAGTTGGAATGGAACAGTTTGGAGCTTTGTCTAATTATTCTAATTACTGGAGGGGTCAGTTCTGCCCCACTGGCAGATGCAGCCACAGAGAGTTGTCGAGTGAGACAGGCAAAGTGGTGAAAAGCTGAATGACAGTGACTGTAGGTGGAGTGGTTGGCTGAACTCCCTTAACATGTGTTTCTGCTGCTGAGCTTGGTATCTGCTCTGCACCTTGGAATCCACAGGTCCCACTAAGGAAAACTTTGGAGCATTTACCCCTGATAGCTGTGGCAGGCAAAGCAACAACAGCTTTGCATATGGGGATGCTGGTCCATTCTAAAAACAATACACAGTAAATTCACCTCAAGTTCTTCATCATTTGGTGTAGAGCTTAAGTATCTGTGCAGTTTCAATACACCACCTGTACTCTAAAATGGAGCTCCTTCAGCTTCTGTTGATTTCTGAAGGCATGAGCACGAAATATGATGAGCTATTCCTGCTGTAGGGTAAAAAAGCAGGGGAACCGACTAACATGGTCACTAAAGGAATAGCGAGGTGGAAGGTTGCAATGAGACAGGCTTCTGTCCCATCAACCCAAAAAATAAAGTTAGCTCTGCTCTCACCTGCTGTGATTTGGCCCTCCTATCAACTTGTATGTTCTGCACCAATGCCCCTTTCTACCCTGCAACAGCAACACAGCTTTGAAAACGCTAGTAGACTATAAGGTGCTATGTCCTGGATTTTTCCACCCTGATGTTTAACTGAAGTGCTCAATGCACCAGAGCACCTGCCTGAGCTTCACTGGGGCGCCCCCTTGAGAGACAGTCCCCTCCAGGAGAAGGTCAGCCTTGCCAGAGCCCTGCCAGGGACTTTGCACAGCCACCTCCCTGCCAACCTTCAGGCTGCCTTTTGTGAGCAGGCACCAAGTGCAGACCCCTTGGCTACAGGGTTGAAGCTGGGTGAGATGGTGTCCTGGTTTGAATGAGAACAGAATTAACTCTCTTCAGTGCTTTTCTTTTCCAGCTCAGCTCTTCTCACTCCCTGCCCCGGCTGAAGGCAGCACCTGTTTGCATAGGCCATGGCTGCTCCCAGCAGTGAGAATAACCCATGGTCAGAGTCAGTGCTGAGGGGTGGGGTGCAGACCAAGGCCACTGCTGGGGCTTGTGCATCACGGTGGGGGTGCAGAAGGGCAAAGAGGAGAGGACAGGACAGGGTACCCCAAACTGAGCAGTGAGGGATTCCAGTCCATAAACAGCATATTCAGTATAAAGCTGAGGGAACACAAGGGCCAAGTTATGAATATTTTTCTTCTTCACTGGCCAGCATCCCAGGAGGCCTCTGTCCATTCTGCCTTCCTGATCTGGGTGTTCCTGAATCCGGTACCAGATATATACTAATAGACCCTGGAGGTAAACAAAATAAGCCCCATAGATTTACCAGATATCACTCTAATCGGTTTTAAAACTTAAAAAAAGACACATGGCAAGGACAACATGGGACTAAAACTCCTAGTGTGCACCTAACTGCACACTCATGCTGGGCCTCCACCCATGGCCATAGCCATTCACCAACCCTGGGTAGGCAGAAGCCTTTATTGCTTTTTTGTTAGGGTCTCCAGGATGCACCCAGTCACTATGCACATGTGGGCTGATGGGGCAATTGTTAGCTATTGCCACTCCATCACCTACAAGATGGGCTGTGGAAACTCCTGTTCCACCTCCAGCCCTGGAATTTTGGTCCCTGGCTCCAGCTGCTCTGTGCTACTTCTCTCCAAATAAAAGCTAATGCCCATCTTTGTCTTTGCTTTGGGAAGGGTGCTGTGCAAGATAATCACACAAGGCATGACTTTGGGAGGGAAAGTCAATTTAATCTCTGATGGTCCAACTAGGGAATTAGGAACCTGGATCCATCCATGTTCAGGTTTTAGGCACAGGGTCTGTAATGTGTCTTCATGAAAAGCAACACTTTCCTGCAGCAGATCTGCTGTATCCACCTAAGAATCAGTATTTGGAAGGGATAGCAGTCTGGGATACCCCAAACCATGAAAGACAGGAAATTCCATGGAAACCAGTAAGTGTATGAAGATCCAATAGCTTGCATGCAGGATGAGGTTCTCTGCCTTTGAAGTGAAGGCAAATGTCAGAAAATAGTCAACTGCTGATTTTCTCAACTGTTGAGGATTAAAGAAAACTGAATGAGATAGATTCAGTTCAGTGTGTTGTTGCATAGCAATATTCTTGCGTTTAGCAGGAGCTGCTGCCTTTCATCAAGTTCCTTTCGTCTCAGAAGAAAAAAATTTCTGTTCATATTGCAGCAAGGTAGTGTGTGCGAAATACATTTGTCTGGGTGGAAAGCATAACACATATTTGGTGAAGAAGTAAACGAGGGAAAAAGAATTGTAATTTTCTGAAGAACCCGGCGAGGGGGTGGTACAATAACAATATGGCAGTCATATTTTTTTTTCCTCCTGGGCATGTATTTATTTGAGACCAAGCTACTAAAAATGAGTGCAAGGATTAATCCTTAATTATTGTGCTATTTCTCCTAGAGCAGCCTTAGCAACAGGAGCAGGGTTGGAGCAGTTCCTCTGCCCTTCTCCTCCAGCCCAAAGCAGTGCACAAAGAAGTGTCTCCCCCATCAAGATCGAGCAGCCTACAGATAAAAGCAGCCCCACATGCTGGACCTGAGCAGCAAGCATCAGCTTCACCAGAAGCTCCTGGGAGTGGGGTGTGCTCCCCTTGGGAAAGCACTGCTGAGCTGTGGGGATGGCTCAGTAGCAGCCCTCGGCTAACTCTGAATTCAGTGAGGTTTTTGTCCTTTACCTCCCTGGGAGCAGAATAAGGCCCTTAACAAGTTCCTCGTCGGGCTGCCAGTGGCACTGGTGCTATTCTCTGCTAGCTTAGAAATCAGAGATGGAAAAGATCAGCTAGGTCACCCTATCCCTCCCCCAGCCAGAATATTTCTGCAGTGCTTTTTCCATTCAAGCCGAAGTGCCTCATAGCAACAAAAATCTGAAGGGTATGAATCAGCCGAAGAGAGAACAGAGCTGATCAGCAGCGGTGGCCAGTAAAATGCAAGGACAAAAGCCCTCACTGCATTTTTTAGGAAAACAACATCCCCCCCCATCTGTTTCTAAAAATGCAGGGCCTGATCCTATGCTGTGGAGTAGAAAAGCCAACACCAGATTTACTCACCGGCAAATGCCCTAGAAGAGGTGTGATGCTGTCAGACACATAGATGATGCTTCCACCTGTGGTTACTGCTATGATGAAGCCATCTAATGCCTAAGGAAAGCAGACAAGTGGAGAGGGTTTTAAGAGGAATTAGTGGTGTAAACAGGGTGTCTCATTGCGTGTTGATCAAAATGGTTTGACTTCAGCACCATACTGTTAGTGAGTTGTAGAAGCATTATCTCGAGATGCAGAACAGCAATTCTCTGATTTTACAGTCTGATTTAACTTCTACGGCACTCTTTGTAGTCTAGTAAAACCTACTGTTGAAGCAACAAAGGGCTCACAGGAACATTTCATGTCTCAGTTTTTAAATTAATCACACATTTTAATAATGCAAAATGACTAAGACTGGATCCCTTGGAAGCTATTAAAGGGAACATTTGAGCTCTGTGTAAATATCAAAGGACGATGAAAGGATGCAGTCCTATCTCAAAATGGTACTTCTCTGCAAACCCCATAAATCTGAGTTTGTATTAATGTAACGTTGTAGATTACTGGGCTTTCATGTAAGTAAAAGCAATGCAAATGATCAAATAATCCTTAGTCTGAGTTTTAATTGAGTGATTTATTTTAAAGGTCATGGTATTAGACTGCTCCTTCGAAAAGAAATTCACCCTTCTGAAGAGGTTCTTCTTCACTTTGGTTCCACCTTGTTGTAAACCCTGTCACTCCCAGACTGAAGGGGAATGTCAGCCTTATCCCATACTCTGCACAGGAGCAATTTCACCTTCAGAATTAGTTTCTTTTTAGTTTGAGATTAAAAGTTTTGAGCTAAATGTTATTCCAAGTTAAATCTAGGTAGGTTTCCAGATCTAAAGCACCCTACTCTGAGTGGAACTCCCTAAAATTAAAGACTCAATAGTAGGTTCTTAGGAATTAATATTAAAACCTTCCTATCATAATAAAGGAGTCACTGGTGAAGCTCCCAATGTCATTAAGTGGAGCAGGTCTAGGTCCTTCCTATCAGTTCACTGGTCATCTGGAGCCAGTGCTGCCTGCAGTAGTTGACCAGCATGTGCACTGTGAGCGTGGCTGAATCAGAGCAGAGTTTGACTGCACTCCAGGGGCAGTACCTGCTTGGGAGACAGGTGTACTGCAAACAGCCTGATGTGACGGGTGCCACGGTGTCACAAAACCTGACTTCAAAACCAGGGGTGCCTCCAAGCTAGACTAGCAGTTGTTTCTGTGAGCCTTGGCACATCCTTCCCCCTCCCCTGCTGACTTCAATAAGGAAAAGAATACTGAGAACACTGGAAAATGCTTTTTTTTTTTTTTTAAAGAACAAACCCCAAATCAAAACAACAACAAAAGACACCACAAAGAAAGCACAAAGCCTTGAATAAAGACACAAACATATGTTCCTTTTTCCAGAGAATGCTGAGCACCCACAACTATTTAAGTCAATGGGAATCTGCTAGTGCTACAATCCCATTGACAAACAGGTCAATAACTTATACCCCAGTAGAAGAGTGTGTGTTTAGCATCTCTGAAAACCCTCCAGCTGCTATAGTTAGCTAGATTTTGTTAATCTAAGTGCAGAGAATATGTTTTTCTTTAGTGTAGTACATTCAAGCTGTTTTCTAAAAAAGCATGCTAGCTGTTAACCTGCAGAAGAGAGCATTGGTTTTACAAGGCAGCTGGATTGTGCATGTTACTATGGTGAAGGTTGTTGGTGTTTTTCTTTTTTTAAATCAAGTCTTTATTTCATATCCAATGCAAATTATACAAAGTGACTCACATCAGAATTTTGTGGTAAAATCAAGTTAATGTATGCATACATAATTCTATTTTTGTTTACTCACAACTGGTCTTTCTGATATTAAAAGGGCATATGCATCCTCAAACATTTCACTGCTGCCACAGTCCTAGATGGACAAACAGAGCCCCTGATGTAATCTGATGACAGCCTTTTCAATGGGGTAAGAAAAGGCCATTTTCAGGAAAGCTGATGTATTGCTGCACTCAATCGTGTTCTCATTCTTTTGCATCAGTGCCTGCAAAAATCCATCCCATCTTTTAATAACAGGATGGGGAAAACAACAGTCTTGTCCAAATGATAGTAAAATAAGATTATTAGAAAGGCAAAAAAGCAGAGAATGATGAACAGCTGGCTCAACGGGACTTCCCAATACTCAATGTTACCCTGAAGGGCATGGAAAATCACAGTAGCGAGAAGGTGATTTATAAGCTGGGAAACTAAAAGCAATTACTTTAATCTAAAATTGTGTGACATACAAGTAGAATCAACAAAGGCCCAGCCAGTCAAGACAACTGCCAATTTATTGCTATCTTAGGGAAACATTTAGTGAAGGCTGAAGGAGTTATTTACTTTAAGTTCCTGTGCACTGAGATGGGAACAGGCAGTTGCCAGTGCAGTGGGAGTGAGAGCAGAGTCTCACAACACTGGACCAGGGGAGTCTCAGCACAAGAAACTGCAATGTTTGAGGGACTGCTAGCCCTTGGGGGCAAGTAACATGCCCCAGCTTCATTCCACCCTTTTGGGGGACAAGCTGCTCTCCATCATCCCTCTCTCTCTCCCTCTCTCCCTGCCTGCTGCTACAGCCTGGCTCACACCCCATGTTCATATCATTTGGAGGAGGAGGACAAGCAGGTTCCAAAAGTACAATGCAGAGCCATGCAACCTCCATGTGTTTAGAAGGGGAGAAGATCCTTGCTCAAGAAGGTTCTAGCTATTACTGAGAAGAATGCATTTTAGCAATTAATTTGCATTTCATCTCAAACCTACATAAATACCATTGAGTCACCCCCCTTTAAATCCCAGGTAGTGTTAAAAGCACCTATGGTATAATTTAAAGGTAATTTTAAAACTATCATTGCAAAATAACCCCGCTCCCTGTTAGAATAAAAAGTGTTTGATATGGGTCTTGAAAATCATTAGAGTGGAATTATTAACTCTATCAAATCGAGAGGAGCTGTCAGGTTTGATCTGCTTGTACAGCACCTAGCACTAGAGAGATGTGACACTGATGCTTTTTAGGTGCTATTCTTGCATAAATATTAGGGAGTAATAACACCTTCCAAGAACAGGAGAAAAACTGCTGTGTGCCCTTTTCCTCACCTCTGTTTGTAAAAAGAAAATGTAAGCTGTGATTTGAATTTCTCCTCTGGATTGCATTTTGTAGGAGCCCTCAAGCAGCTTTGCAGGCTGCAGCAGGACAGTGTGACGGCACCACTGAGAGTGCAGAGCACGTGGAGACTCAAATCCCTTGTCCCATTGAGAGCCCTTCTTGATGGTCAAATACAGCAGTACCTGAAACCTTCTCTTTAGAAGCTGCAGATGACATTTGATTATAATCACATGGGCATTTCCAAAACTGCTAGATCAAACTAGGAAAGGTATATATATGGATGTTCACCTCCAACATCAGCTGGGTGAATTCTTCGTTGCTGAGAAAGGAAGGCTTCCAGTCCTGCTGAATTTCAGAAATCTCCGTCTGTGCCGAGACTTCTAGAGAAAGAAAACATTTCTGTTTTTTAAACTCAAAGAAACTCGTATCTTGCAAGCCTATATATGAGTTGCTACAAAAATATAGAAATCACCTTTATATTCAGAAACTGTAGTTTTCAAGCATGGGTTTTGCATACAGAAACAGTAATAACTATTGAAACTGGGCCCAATCCTGGAATGTTTTCCTCATTTTTTACTCAGCTGAAGTTGAACTGCCTTCAGTGGGAGCCTGTATTCACATAGCCATTGGCCTGAACAGCAGTACTTGGGTATTGTTCCAAAGATAAAACCACTTTGCATGAACCTAAAATCAAGGCAAGGATTAGCACGTGTCAGATATTTACAATTTACAGCTTCAAAATTAGGATGCTAGAGAGCTACAGCTCTCAGCCTACAGCTTCTGTGCCAAATAAGAAACAGAAAGAAAACTCTTTCAGAAGAGCACCACAGGGCTGTGACCCCAAACAGCAGAGCTCTGTTCTTCATGAACGAAACAGGAGTGTTTGGAGCAGCCTTACACTAGAGCACTGGCATCTCATCCCAAATCCTGCTTGCAGAGGATGGTCTCCTGCACTGTCAGTCTGGGAGGATGACCCTGCTGTGTGAGATACCAGGGGATTTGCCCCACGGTTAGCCAAGCCTGGCCCAGCAGCAGGCAGAGGATGCTCACTCCCAGAGGGTTTTCTGTGGAGGGGTGCAGCTCATAGCTTTGCACTGAAACTGTGGACCGTACCAGGGGTAGCTGCACGCTGAGCCATTTCCTTTGAAAAACAGCCACTCACATTAGCTCTGCCTGAGTCAGATGGGGTTTTGGGAGGCAGATATTATAATTTAGAGACCCTTGAGATGGTTTTGCTCACTGCTTGCTCTACTTGTCTAAAAGTGGTCCCTCATTCAGTTCTAGTAGTGAGGAGATGCTGAGCACAGCCTATCTTCTCCTTTCAGTGCCATCAGCTAATTAAACCTATTGATTAACACTTCCAGAGCATGCAGTTCTCAACACTCCCTCTTCAGAGCACATAGGCAAACCAGCCAGAGAAATGCAAGTGGCTAAATTATACTAAAGACAGTATGTTTACACCTCTGCCTGTGCATATTGTTGCCTAGAAAGAAATCAAAACTTCCTCCCATTCAGGTTTTATTAGTGGAGATGCAGCTGTCTGCTTCCACCAGCTCGTTCAAGTGTCTTCCTGAACTATCAGGGGCTATCACTGATGGCACAGCAAGATCTCCACATCCCCATAGTATTACACGGAGGTTTCAAAACCAGACTAAGGAAAAAAGAAGATATTAGCCTGCCAGATTCTTGTTACACAGTTTCAGAATATGGGATACTTTCAGCAGATTGGTATCTTGGAGAAGCTGGAATACATGGAACAGCAAAAGTTGGAAGAATTACTTGGGATTTGGGAGATTTGGAGATTATAAAGAAGGAGGCTGTTTATGAAGAAAAAAATCTGAAAATTGACCTCCTCCTCCGCTATGACTAAAATCTTGGTTTAGCCTACTAAATGAAATGGAAATACGATTGAATAAACCAGATCCAAAGTACGCTGAACATAACATTTTTAAATGCTGATACTTCGTATTATATGTGTGACTACTAATCTAGTTTAAAAATAGATAACATTTGCTTTTTTTAGCAAGTGCACAAAAACGAGTCACAGTTTGACCCAATTGCTGTGGGAGGATTTGTGACTACTTGCTTTCTTTTACATAGTCGTTCTTCCAGAAATGAAGTGCCTTTTGCAGTAAATTATTTGGGCTATCAGCTACACTTATCTACACTTATTCAAATCTCATGTGATTGTTCTTTGCTTGGCTTTATAATTGAGCATATTCACATCCTCCTTTACTCTGCCTCGGGCAGCTAAAAGAAGAAAGATATGTTATTACTGTCATTTTTTAATAGGTATGCACAACTATTAAACTTTGAGATGTCCTAGTCTTGCCCTCCTGTATAAAATCACTTTCTCTGTGGAAAAAGTTCATTTAAGAATAAACTGCTCTAGCAACAGAACCACTATAATTATTCCCTCAATAATTTTGGCATTTGTGATTCCATTATGTTGGGAGTCATGATAGGAGTTTTTATGGTCTCTTCCATTTCACCCAGAGGACAGGAGATACTAGATGAGGCTCACAGAAGCCTGGTGATGTGGTTTATCAGCTTGCAAAAGCCTTTTCTGGTTTATGGGATCAAGAATATTCCGTAAAGTCACTGAAACGTCTTCCTCACTGGGGCAGAGCAAGAGAGATCCATTTAAAACCAGATTTTAAGAGAGTTTCAGCTGTCAGATGCTGAAGGATGTCCACGCATGACTAGATCAGCAGGGTCAGAAACCTCCTCTGCCCTCCATGAGGGTACATGTCTAAGGGACTTGTCAGTGCTTTGTGCATCTTAAAAAATAAGCTCCTAGCTTTATGAGACTGAACTTTACTACTGCACACTGTGCAAATGTGACATAGCTTCTGCTTGTGTAAATTGGGCAGAGCACATCAGCTATCTCTGGAGGTAATTTGCAGGAGTTAACTTCAAAAACTGAGACCTTTTCTGCTCTGTTTTCTGCTCATTGTGGAAAATGGAGTCCTATACAGTTCACCGAGGAGCAGGGAGCTGAACAGATTGCTTCCCTGCATTTTTCTGCAGAGAAGATGGGGCAAAAGCCTTGTTCTTCTGCTCAGAATATTGCAAATTTCAAGGAAGGGGATCTTCCCTCTGGCACCAAGTGTCTCTTGTTCAAAGCATTGTTCTCTTCACATGTGCTGCTGGCCACTGCTGTTCACCTTCCCTCGGTCCTGACATTGAGCCTCTTCTCTATCATTATGAGACTCATCTGCAAGTAAAGAGCATTCAGGGAGATAGATATGGGCAGCACAGTGCCAGGAAATGATCTTTTTTGAGGAAAGAGAAAAAACCAGCACCTTCCGTTGCCACTTTTAGACCCCTTGAGCCATTCCGATAATCACTGAAGGAAACAGGTCATTGTAGAACATGTGTGGCAAGCTCAGGAGGAGCTGCAGTAAATCTTACCATTGTGTTTCTGCAGAAAGCCAATGACTTTTTCCAGCACTGTAGTTTTGTCCATTTTGCGGGTGTTGCCTGGAAGCATGGAGCTGAGCTCTTTGATGAGAACATTGAACTGGTCGCGCCTCTTCTTCTCAGACTTGTTTCGTGAAGCCCTGTAGACGGGGAGGAAAAAACAAACCTATGAGCAGACCAAAAGGAAAAATCATCATGTACCTCTTCATAGTGGTGTATATGCATGACAAGCAGCTTACTGTGTGCCTCAGGATGGCAAGATTGACACAGAACTCTAGCAAAGCTGCAGAAACAAATAGGATGTGGCTACTCCTAGCACCTGCTCTTGTCTTTGGGTCCCCTTTAGAGTCCAGCAGGGAGACAGAGGCTCTGTTTGACCTCTGTGCTGCCACTAGACGCTCCAGTTGAGCCCAGAAGGTCAGCATTAAGCCTGTAGGTGAAGGAGCACTGTTCATCTCATAGGGATTCACAGGGTCTTGAAAGTTCTTGCCGTCTCTGAGAAGGCACTCAGAGCAAGAAGAAATAGGAATACTGTGACAATAGTAAAATCATCCATAAATGAGAAGACTGGGGGCTGGTAAAACAGGGTCATACCCATCTGTGCAGTCTAACAGGAGAGACGGACCCCAGTCCTGCATCTCAGCAATTGCCCTGGAGCTGAGTCCACCTAGAGGGACCTGCCCACTTAGGTCATGGGTCCTCTGGCTACCTCCAAGCTGGTTTACAGAATAGGGATTGGGCTGTTGTCCTCTAGTCATTAATATCAGAGACCTGAGTAGAGGTTGCTACAGCTCCTGTTGGGTTTATATGCCACCTAGTTCAGTCTCCTCTCCAAGGTGACAAGGGCAAGCAGGAAGGAGGGCATTAGGTCATTTCATCCCAACATGAACCAAGGCTGAAGTTGGGATGTGTTCCCAGACCTGGTGGATCCAGAGTGCTACCAGAGATGTCATGGTTGCCACTAATCTCTGTGTGCCATTGGGCAAATCACTTAATGTCACAGTGCCCCAGCTCCTTCGGTGTAAAATGGGGACTCTTCAGCTTTCCTTGCTAGTCATGTCTGTTTAGCTGGAAGACTCCTGAGTGGGCCAGCTTCTGCTGCTGTGTTTGAAGAGCTCATAGGAGGAAAGTACGTGAATTTATTTGGGGCGTTTTGGCTCCATCGTAATACTGTCATTAAGGCTGTTGATAAACTTTTTTTTTTTTTTTTTTATGTCAACCTATACATGAACAAGTGTTTTCTGAATTGTTCCCATGAAAACAACAAATATTCTACTTGGAAGATATCACCTGTACACCTGTAGCCATGTGAAAATTGAAAGGTATATAACCCAGAAGGTTTGTTTGTTCTTCTAAAAGGTTCTCAAACAGACCAGATCTGTCCTGTTAATTATGTAAAGATCTGAAGATCTGGCTATGCGTAGAGAGGAAAGAAAAGTCAAGAAGCCAGTTCTCACTACGAGTTTCTCAGTTCCAGCTATCTCTGCTGTAACTCGTAAACAGATCTAGATACATGCTTCTGAAAATCAGAGCAAAAATTAGCCCAGCATCTACATCCCCCCCCAAGGACCAAGATGGCAATAAACATTTTCAGCAGAGAAATCACTGCAGAGGCTTCTGGATGTTACTACTGACAGAGGGGTAATTTTTGTTTGTCTTGCTCTCAACCCTGAACATACTTGGAGATATACTGGATAGATGCCAGCACTTGATTATTTTACAGCTTTGAACACAAGAGATTGGGTGGATACTGCCTGACTGATTTCAGCGTGTTCTTATTATAGTGCAAAAGACTGTCAGAACAAGATGTGAAAAGCTCCAGCCTTCTCCAGCTTCAGTACAGTTCAAGGGGACATTAAGAACATCATCATTTTCCTTCCTCATAATTCAATCCTCAGTTCATTTTAAGATCAAAGGGTCTTGATCATCCTGAAAATAAACTAAAACACCCACCATCTATAGGGAAAGTGTTGGGTTTTTTAAAAAAGTATATTAAAAAAAATGTTTTGACAGAAATATAAAGAATCTGTTTTAACACTTGACATTTTATTCACAAAGGAAATATAAAAACTACTCTAGGGGAAATAACTCTACCAAGATCTGGATCAATGATCACAGTAAACTCTTAAAAAGGAAAAAAAATGAAAAAAAAACCAAAACCAACACAATTAGGTCATCTACACTATCCCTGTTCACAGCTGTTAATGCTTTATTCAGTCCAGTTGTAAATGTTGTAAATAATGCAGTTTTCATCACTTCCCTCAGAAGTGTTTTGCTTACTGCTATAATTTACAATAAGCCAAACCAGTCTCTGAGTCTCTGTCTTCATTCCATACTATTTGTCCCAGTTCACCTGTCTCCTTGCTACTCAAAAAACAAAAACAAAACACACACCCCCCTAAAAAAAACAACAAAAAAACCCCCACAACATAAAAACAAAGGGAGAGGGATACAAAGTATGAAGACAATGTGGATTTTTAGTGAATACAGCTAAAGGTAATGCAGGACAACTTGAACTCAGAAGGATTAAAAATCACCCATTTAAAATGTGTCCAAAGTAGTCGTTTTCATTCTCTTATTTCTTTACTATTTTATTGACTAGAGGCTAGTAGCAATTATATCTTGATGTTTTACAATGAAATGTAGCTTTACACTAAATTTCATATTTCTTTTTGCTGTGCAGTGGGACATGCTATACAGGCATCACAGCAAGTAACTGTACCATATACCTTCATTCAGATTCTTAAATTTACTTTTTATTGGAGTGGAAAATGGCAGGTGACAGGTTTTATTTATTAAACACTTACTTTTGATTCACTTCAAGTTGGTTTTGTCTGCAATTTGGAATTCAATTGAATTGAAAAAAAAATACAAACCTTTGAAAATAATTTACTATTAAAGCAAGTTAAAAGAAAAGCAGACCAAGAAAAAAAGTGCACAACTCGTGTTTTCTTTTTGTTTAAAATGGATATATCTATAAAACAAAGTAAGCCTGGTCTAGCATCAAAGAATTGAAAATGAAATGACGGTTTCTGATCTCCCGAAGATCAGAAGACCTCAAAGAGGTCTACGATGCTCCCTAGTGTGGTGCCATCATATCCATATTTCAGTCCTCAGGTCTTTGTAGTGACGTAGTGCCTTAGGCAGTCAGAGGATGCATGAGTCTCAAATTAACCAGTGTCCTGAAGGAAGAGCTATACATCTTGGCCAAATACCAAACACGGGTAGGAAGGCAGGTGCTTTTCCTCAGGAGAGGAAGGATTCCTCTTTTCATGTCTGTATAATACAACCTCTATGTGCCTAATAAATTGCCGTGTATAGTAAATGGTGTGTGTGTTTCTAACCTGAGAAACCCAGCTCCTGGCTTGGGTCCATCCCCAAGGAGTCAGATCCAGAAATTGCCAGACTCACCACACACTTTAACACAGAAAATAAAAAAGAACTATTTTCTTGCCTTTTTGATCCCCTTTCAGCACTAAGGGATCCAATCCTCAATACCAAATAGAAAAAAGAACAAAGTGTTCCCCCTGCAGCAAGGGACAGATGAGAGTCCTCCATTTTCCATACATAACAGCAAAACATTCAGCCAATGTCTTCTCTGAAGTTTGACTTTATAAAGCTTTGATAGAAAACATGTAGCTTTTAAATGAATCTGAATGCTTTTAGTGTGCTGTAGTAACTTCAGAGTTTCATGAAGCCTCTCATGAAATTTCAAATTCAGATTTATTTCTAAAAATCAAAATGTAATTATATTCCAATTTTAAAATTACATTTCTTCATTTCTTTTTCCAAGTTATCGCTTTTTAATCCACCTGGATAGAGGCCTGCCCCAGGGTATGACAAAAATTTCCTCCAGGAACAAATGGCATGAAAACCACACCAGATGGTGCTGACAATTGCTGATAGAGAGGATATATGTTATCCTATTGTTGCCCTATATGCATTCATTTAATTTTTTTTTTGGTGGGTTTTGTTTGTTTATTTGTTTGCCTGCTTTTGAAAACAATTAGCACACAAATATCTTGACGATAAGTGCGAACGTGGGCTCCCTTCCCCTGCTTCTTTCTTCCCTGATTCTGGGGAACTGTGACACCTCCAGCTGGGCCACACCCTCCCTGAAGAGCCATCTCTTTGCAGGAGGCATCTCTCCCCAAAGCCACCTCTTCTGCTGGCCACAGGTGCCTGTGCCATTGTAGGTTCTTCTCCTGGACATGAAGCCCCATGTGAAGAGCAGCAGCAGTGTCCCTCTAGGCGTTGGAGACCCTTGGCCTCAGTGGATCACCCCTTGCAGACTTAAGTTTGGGTCAGTGCTTTGCTCCCAGTAGCAAAGCCAGGTCTTCTGCAGCCTGAGCATGCCCATGGTAAGAGGAGGGAGCAAAATGGGAATGGTTGATCTGGGCTGCAGTCTGTGCTGACCTATATTGGTGAGAAGAGGCTGTGGGGAGGAAAGGAGCAGGGAAGGAATCAAAAGAGATGAAACTGGATCAACTAGTTGTGCCTGGACTCTTATTAGAGGGAACCAAAGGGAAAAATGCAGGCAACCCACAGCTCCCTCTAAAGCAATAAAACTGCCTTCAGTATGGATAATGTGGCCAGAAAAAAAACTACCTCAGATGCTTGCAAACAGCTTCTCTGTAGATGCCAGTCAGATCTGACAGTATTAAGAGTTCTATGGCCATGGGTCTTCAGCCTTGAATCGCACCCTTTCCATCCCCACAATGTGTTCACAATGTCCTGCCAGCTGGGACTTGATACTGGAGTGTGGAATATATGGGGATAAAGGTTTGTTCCAGTTTAGGGCTGATGTAGCATTTTTCATGGTCTTTCTCTGCTCTGAAGGTAATTTATGGCTGTTTTCATTACTGTAAGGTAGGCATTGATGGTAAATGACAAACATAATAAAGAAAAGCTACCACATTTTAAGGTCTTTTGAAAAAAGTTTTGGGTTGTTCTGGGTTGGTTTTTTTTTGTTTTGGTTGGGATTTGTTTGTTTGCTTGTTTGTTTTGTCGTTGTTTGTTTATGTTTATTGTTTATTGGTTTTCTTTAAAAAAAAACCACAACATTTTTATATACCCGGGAAGCTCAGAATATGTATTTCAGTGGCAGGAGTACATTGTAGGTTCTTCAGTTCTTGTGTTCTGCAGTAATGTGAAGAAAATAATGAATGCCTTGGGTTTTTTTGACATTTTCCACAGTAAACATTGTTAGGTTCTTTTCTTCTTACAGAGCAGATAAGAATAGGAATCTGTGAGATGGTGTTTTTTCAAGTTGTGCTTGGCTGTATTTTACTCTCTTTGATTAATTGATTATGGATAAAACAGCTTCCACAGCAACAAACACTACCAAGTTCATCACAAGTTAAACAGTTATAGAAGAAAAAGTGCTCACCTCTTTGCCCTGTCTTTCTCATCTTCATCCATTAGATTGTCTAAGCAGTTTTTTCTGTTGGAGGAATGTGAGAATCATTAGGAATTGTCATTTTGTTAGCTAGCTCTACTTGCAGGTTAATCTCAGAGTCGCTCTATTTCATTTTAATAACAGAGTGATGATATCCAGGTCAGATAAATGTGTCAGCAGTGCTTTATTCCACAGTCCTTGATTTTAGGAAACATCCATTCTGGGTAATGCTATTCCCGAGCGTCACACTAGCCTTAAGGGCTCCAGTCAGGGATCAAGGCTCCCAGGCACAACGTGGTGCGTCAGCACAGTACAAAAACAGACACTTCTTGGGGGAGGTTTTTTTTTTGTGGTGGTTACTCTCTGACAACTTGCAGTCTGGATGAACCCTGGGGTCCGCTCAAGTTGAAAAAAAAATTTTCAGCAGACTCAACCCCCCCCCCACTCTATTTCCCCAAACCCATCCCCAGTGCAAGGACAGACATCACTGATGCCTCTGGGAAGCTCTTTGTCCTCCTCTGAGGGCAATGACCTGCAGCCAAAAGAGACACCCGTAACTCCACTGAACAACACCCCAAATACAATGTGTCCTCATAAACGCCACTACCTAAATCACATGGTGAAAAAACCCTCACATAGCCCAGACCAGCCAGCTGCCTGTCAGTGCTGGCACTGTGTGTGGGACTGCGCCATCATGGTCACTCCTTTTGCTCATCTTCACCAATATGTTGCCAGCTGCCGTCAGGTTTCTAGTCTAATTGCTCTGTCTGTTTGAGCTCTAAGGAGAAAGTCCTCCGAGCATAAGATGTGTTCATAAAGCCATGGAGTAAAAACGGGTAAACAAAATCCCTTTGTGTAGCTGGCAAGGTGAAAGGGAAAATACAAGAGCAGTCCAGCTAAAGGCTGAGATCCTCAGGAGGACTTCTCGCCAGCTCACTGCCCACCCTCCTTTGCTCTGTGGCCTTATGTGGCCATCAAGAGAACCTTGAGCTGAAACTGCTCCAACTTCATCCAGAGGAGGAAGGCCCATGCTGGTGCAGCCCCTCGTGGCACCTTGCACCTGTGTCAGTCATGAAAGCTGTGTGCTGCTGCATCCCACCCAGGTATTTCCTGAGCACAAATGTTGTTGCCAGTCCTGGATGTTGTTAAAGCATCATTTTCAAAGCAGCAGAGGAATGATAACACTTGCTTTCAAAAATCAAGGTTTCTCATTAAATGAGTCCTCAACATGTAAGACGGGAATAAATCTGGAAGGGGGTGAGGGGAGGAGGAAAATTAATTGCTAGCATTATTTAAACCCATGCTATTTTTTCCACATATGAGTCACATATAAATGTGCCTGTTTAAAGAATATTTTAAGGAAAAAAACCAAACCAAACCAAAACAAACAAGGAGTGAAAACTTACTGCTAGTAACAACAGTGGATAGATTTCCTTTTTCTGCTACTAGTTCTCTTACAGCAACATTCCACCTGCTCATTATTCAACAGTTAGCTTAGAACATGAAACTACCCTCTGATTTTTTTATCAAATGTAAGAGGAATGAGGAATTAAAGCCACAGATCACTGATTGGAGGGTAAAGCTACTGTTTTCTTGCTCATTGATGAGGGAACAGAAATAGGAAAATATGCAGGTTGGGAGATTGTGGTTTTTAGTCAAAACTGACAAATTTAAGTTGCTAAATTCTATTATACAGGACAAAATAAATTATACCATGTAGTTTTAGACTTTTTGTTTCAGATATTTATTTGGCTTTGCAAAGCAGCCAAGGCAGCCACGCACAATCCATATTTTAGACTAGGAAAGTTTATAGACCCAGATAAATTTTATTTACTAGTGTTTTACAACTATATTAGGTGGTTATTTGCCCAGTTCCAAAACCAGACTGCTAGCCCAAGTATCTTTTCAAACAATTTGGGCTAAAATATGACAAAAATCAGTGATTTTTGTTGTTATTTGAATACTTACTGCAACCAAAATGTTCACTTATGTTATCCAAGCATAAAGAACGCATCAGTAATATGGCAAGGGTTAGCATTTAGGATTTTGCTGTCTTTCTTTGCTAGACCTTTGCTCAAAATGTTCTGCTGTGTGCACTCTTGTTAACCTAGGTGCAAAATGCAGTTTCAGCAGTAAAGTCACTTTCTCTGAGTACCCAAAGGTCTTCTTCTGCTACACCAAGGCCTTTGCTGGTTGTTAAAGGCTCTCGGTAGAAAGCAGGAATAGCAGGATACGCGTTCTGGGTGGCTCTGAGGAAGAATGATGGAGCAGTGAGAACCAGTGGTGCTGAACCCCACCTGTTTTGAAGAGGCACAACATACCTAATAGAAAGGGGCTTCCTACAGCTGTGTCCTACAGACCATCAAGGAATTTCACTGCCAGAAAGCCTCTACCCTTACAAGAGCACAACAGGTCTAACTGGTGTATTCTGCCAAGTATTTGGCTAGATCTGTAAAGCAATTCATGGCCAGCTTCCAGTAAACAAGGTTTCTCACTGACTGACATGAAACTCTGGACCTGCTGTGATGTTGCTGCTGTTAGACAATATCTAATTGTTACTTTGCTTCTGTTTGCTTACATGGCAAAACCTCCAGAGCATCATAAGCGTTGCTGTAAGTGCTTGCCAGTACAGATGTAACATATGAAATGAAAACTGTTCTCAATAAAATAAATACAGCAGAGCATAAAACTGCTGCAAACTGGTCCTGCCATCCCTCTCCTGAGCCACACCAGATGCTGGCTTACACCTGGAGGAGAAACCCATGGCATGGAGCTTAGGTACATGCTTGGTTCAACCTGCTTGGTTTACATTATCCTCACAGTCCTTCAGGTGGAGGGTCTCAAATAGCAAACTGGAAATCTACTCTCTCATCTTAGAGTGCCTGGTTTAGGAGGCAGTTCTGGCTTATTGCAATGATGGAGACAGGCAGTAAATGCCATGGCTCTCTGCCATGTCTCCCCTGCATAGAAAACCAAGTAGCACAAGGATTTATCAAAATTTGAACAATCCTTTCACACTAACAGAGAATTTGGAAACCTATAGGTAACAATGCTGAACGATGTAACTTCTGACAATAGACAGTGACACTTACATTTGGAGCTTCATAATATCTTACCAAGAAGGAGCGAAGACACTATCACTCAGAAAGATAGGAATCACCTGGAATAAGGAGGAGAAAACTCAGATATTCCCACCAGGCCAGTACTCAGATACACAGAAAGATGTACACTCACAAGCTGGGAAGAGTGGCATTTTGGAAACAAAGGACTGGTTAAAACTGTTAACTGTGTACCCCTGGCTTAGCTGTCAGATGGAGAATTAACAGCACAACCATCCCCCTACATTCATTCATACAATGAATAGCTACTCAGGAAAGAAGCAATTCAGGCAGAGTGCCAGCTCACTCCAGGGACTCTCCAGAAGAAAGGTTGCACATGTTTATTTTGATACATTCTATTCCCAGTGGACACAGAGCTCGCACTATAAAATTCATCTGGCACTGATCACCTTATATAGAAACATGTTTTTAGCCAGCTCAACTATCTCTCTTCTGTTTGGGTGAGGTTGGTTTCTCCCCTTCCTGCCCTCCTGCTCATAATGATATGCTGTTAAATGACTGACATTCAAATGTAAGTAATCAGCTGTTGATTTCCTACTAAATTGCCACGTGGACAGCTAATCTCAGCCCCTACAAATCAGCCTGACATTTAACAAGAATTTTTAATCATCTTCGTTTAACTTGGCTGAATTAAATCAGAGACGTACATTTCTTTTGGAAGTCCTGGGATGTACTTGGGGAAGCCTGGTAAGAAATCACAATGTTTGTGCTCCTCTGGCCCTACGTTGGGCAGCTGGGGGGGAAAGACTCGGCTTTTCCTCCCCTTCCCTCTCTGGTATGTCTGCTTCCAACACCCTCTAGGCCTGCTTGGGGTATTCAGCCACTTGTCTTGTACAAAGCTTGCTCAGTCCTGGGGAAATGTGTGCTGCCCACCATATTGTGGTGTTCCTTCCTACCTGCTGTAGATAAACCAAAGCCCTCCCTTGCTCCTCACCCTCAAACCGCTCAGGACGCTGGTACAATACCACCATCCTAAGTAAAGATGATGAAATTACACTTGGGTAACAATCCTCTCACAGACAGGGGATGGGCAAGGGTTGTATGGAAAAAGGGGGACACTGTGAAGAAATAACTTGAACTACCTCCTGGCCCCTTAGCAGACCATCTCTAACAACTGTTATCTTTGGGAGAAATGAAGAAAATCAGCAACAGTGTAGAGAGAAGACATGCTCCCGTGCTTTCCAGACACATAACTCAGCCTCCAGTGCTCACCACTGCTGAGTGTTACTTCTGCAGGGAGATGAGCACTGCCTCAGACAGGAGATGTTTCCAGTTTCCTGTCGTTGAGGGATGGGGCTGTCAGCAAAGAGTTTGGCATCACAGAGGACGCACACGAGCACCTTCAGTGGTTCAGGAGTTAAAGGCCACCCACCAGCATAAGGACAGTGTCCAGCATAAGGGACAGTGGGTATGTCTGGGTCACTGCGTTGGCATCCCTGTCAGGTCCCCTGCCTGGCAAAGATGGATAAGATCTGACAGACACTGTGGTTGGACAATGGCATTGTCCCATGGGTGCTCCATAGCATGGGTTAGATGGGCACTTCCCACACCTGTAGCTTGGTGTTAGTAGCTTTAGCCCCTTCTTCAGAGCTCTGAAATGAAGTAAATCACACTAACAAGCTCTGAAATGAAGTAAAACACACCAACAAGGAAAACATTTCACTTCCAAGCCTTGCTGGGGTGGGCAAAGAGAAAGATTAGTAAATGGGAAGCAGCAGGAAAGGTCACATAGTGACAGGCAAGAAGTGACCATCTGACCACTTTAAACATCTTGTTCCATATTTCTCTGACATAGATGAAGCACTTGGATATCTCACCATGAGAGCTATGGCACAAACACACACAGGGAGAATATGTATAGAAACAAGTCAGAATAAATCAACAGAATTATAGACTCATCAAACTGAACTGTAACCCTCCATCCTTATTTTTCAGATGTAAACCTAAAAATGTTACATGAACATGCTAAAGTCTGTAACTAAATACAGCATAATCCCACACGTAGCAATCAAAATTGATTTAACAAAATGTAAACAGAGAAGCCTTAAGAAAACTTGAGAGTAAAAAACCACTTTCCTGATGATATACGTGGATGTTTGAGAAGGGACTATGACTTTATGGGAAAATGGCACTTATGCAGTTACTGGGTCATGTAATGCTCCAATTGTGGGAATGACTGCTTTTATGAGTAAAGGAAAGATCCAGTAGTATGGTAAGTGTCCAGCTTTAGAATTATCACTATTTTTGCCTGACAGTGTGCATCTCTGTCTTCCTTCATTCAGTAGTTTACTACATTTTGTTTACACTAGAGAAAAGGCTGTTTAGAGGTTTTCAAAAACGAAACAGAAAATTTTTGAGAAAATACTGAACTTCATGGACCTCGTGGGCTTCTTTATCTTCCATATGTGTATGTACAATGAAACTTTAGATGGTAACGAGCTTAGAGTAAAGCAGACACTGAAAAATAATCCTAATGCAGACAATGAAAAGGATGGAGTTTGACATAAAGCAAAGCTCTGTTCTTCTGAACTGGGGATGGCAGGGAGATGCTCACAGGTAAATGCAGCTGAGTATTATGAGATTATAATGAAGAGAAATACAGTCTTGGAGCATATTCTGGTTTTACTTGTCAAGAGTATTTCCATTTAGTGGGAAGAGGTATTCTGTTCTGCATGTCGGAAATCTTGTGCATACTGCCATGTGCTATTAGACAACTTCCCCACTCTGCCCTGGTGCTGGCTGAATTTTAGGGCATGCAGCCTCTGAAATCTCTGTAGATGTGGTGTAATTCCTATCAGTTTAAGTCAGGAATGAGCCAGCTGACGTCAGCAGCACCATGCTGGAGAGCAGCCAGGGTGAGACACATCCTTCATCTCCAGCTTCTGAGCAACACATAAAGTTTGTGTGGTGCTTGGAACCTCTGATTAAGATCAGTAAATGCATTCTCCCTATCTTTATTATTATTATTATTATTACCAAATGACTAAAGCTGTTCAGACTTCAGTGACCAGGCAAAGTGAATCCCTGGGTTCAACCGCTACTCTGCTCTCCCCTCACACGGCTAGAAACAGAAAGGCAAACAAATTAAACTAACATTAATCAGCAAAGACTGCCATCTGCATAACTCGGAGCACTTCTCCGCGTGCCCATCCCCTTCCAGCAATGCTAAACAGGATTAGCCTTCCGTGGGCGGACGGGGAAAGTAGGTCAGTTTGGTAACATCGCTGTGTGCGATGAATGGAGGATGTGACTGCAATAGGTCTGCAGGCAGCACTCCTGCCTTCTGAGCAGGCCATGGAAAGGAAACATCTGGACTTGTCAGGGGGCACACAAGGTGGCTCAGACCCCCGTGTCCCCATGTGACACCTGCCATTTGTAGAAGCAGGGGCTTTGTAAAGCCTGGCCAGTACATTGGGGTTAATGGCTGTATTACAACAAGGAAACTGAGGCACAAGGCGGCTCAAGGTTCAGTCATTACTAGAATGTGCCCAGTCAACCGCCTGTCAAAACTTATGCGTGTGCCAAGCATGGAGGGATGGTAAATAATCTGGTGGAGGTATTGTCTTTCTGTATTGACTTTACTGTGTGTGGGGGGATGGTGACAAGAAAACCAAAGCTCAGATAAACTTGATACTTGCAAGGAATGTGAAGAGATACAAGAGCTTCTGCTGTGACACCATTTGTAAAAGGTTGAACAAGAGAAGTGTGGGACTGTTGAAGAATTGGGGTTTCGTGGGGAGGTGAATTAGTGAAAGCACATGCAGGTAAGGCTGAAGGTACTGATGCCTTCTTTGCTACAGCCTTCACCAGTAAGGTCTCCCAGGCTTCTGTGTTGGAAGTGGGGTCAGGCAGGAGCAGAAGAACCAGGAACAGGTGAGGGTCCACTCAGGGAACTTGAGAGACCTTGAGGGAAGTTGACCTGTACAAGTCAATGGGGCTTGACCACCCACTTCCATAGGTGCTGGAAGAGTTGGTGATGTCCTTGCCAGGTTGATCTGTCTCAACTTTGAAGGCTGTGGAGATGGGGGAAGTCCCTCGTGGCTTGAAAAAGGCAAATGTTTCCTTCAAAAAAGGTCAAAAGTGTGCCAGTAAACCTCACTTCAGTGCCTGGGAAATAATGAAGTAAGTCCTCTTGAACAACATCTCTGGGTACATCAAGGAAAAGATGACCAGAAACATTCAGCATGGATTTACCAAGAGTAACATGGACATTTAATATCCTGAAATTATGTGATCTGTGGTTGGGGAGAGAGTAGTGGATGTTATTCATGTTGACTTCGTGCTCAAAGGCAGGGCTGGCATCATGGGGGAGACACAGAGAGGCTGGAGGAAAAGTCTGACAGGGACCACATACAATTCAGTGGGGCAACCGCCAAGTCCTGCACCTGGGAATGACGAGCCTTGTGCTCTGATACAGGCTGGAGATCAACTGACCAGGGAGAACCTCTGCAGGAAAGGCCCTGGGAGTCCTGGCGGGCAAGAGGCATCACTCTGTGCATGAGTCAGTGTTATGCCTTGGTGACAAGGACAGTCAACAACACTCTGGGCTGCATGGGCAGGAGCACAGTCTGGTCAAGGGAAGGTATTATGCCCCTTGTCTCTGCACTTGTTAAGACCACACATAGGGTAGTGTGTCCATTTTTGAGGCCCTTTGCACCTGGAGAGAGTTCAGCAGAGAGTCCCCAATGTGATGGAGATTGGAGCACTTCCCTCATGAGGGGGCTGTGGTAGCTGCACTGGACAAGTTTTATCTGGACAAGAGATGTCTTTGGGGACACCTAAGAGTCCCCCCATTGCCTACAGGGGGTCAATGAGGAGTCAGAGCTGGACTTGCCATGGTGATACAGGGTGGAAGAGTAATAATGAGCATAAATTGAAAGAAGAGAGAAGAAACTTTTCTCCATGAGGACAGCCAGGTGGTAGAGCAGGCTGCCTGCAGAGGCTGTGCCATCTCCATCCTTGGAGGCTCTCAAGACCTGTTTGGGCCAAGCCCTTAGCAGCCTGGTCTGATCTCAGAGATGGCCTTGCTTTAAGCAGGAGGTTTAACTGGCAACCTCCTGAGGTCCCTTCCAACCTGAACTGTCCTGTGATTCTGAATCTATAGAGCTGGCTACCACCAGGAATATCCTGAGTATGTCAGCCCCTCCATATTAGTTCCTCTATTACATATGTTCTTGAAACCTATTTTATTATGCCTTTGCTCTTCTGTGCTACAAGCAGCTTGTGCACTAGCTGCACTGAACTGACATACTTCTTGCTTTATACAACTGCTGCCTGGGAGAAAAGAATGTGAGATACACATCTTAAATGGTTTGTCTGTGTCATGTGTCTGTCATGTCACATTTCCATGTTAATTTAGAAAAACCCCTCTGACTTTATGCTAGAATTAGCAAAAAAAAAATAAATAATTAAAAAAAGCGCTTCTCATGAGGATGGCCCTTGACTGAAAAAAAATGTTATTCTTCCCTGTCTGCTTCTCCCGTTCTTAATCTGTTTTAGTTATTTATAAAACTGTAATCCTCATAGCATCAGAAGTCCTGAATGTACAAAGATTTTAACATGTGCTTAACTCTCTTCTACTATAAGAAGTCCCTCATGCATGTGCATCTTTGCAAAACCAAAGCCTAATTGTAGAGGTAAAGCTCTGCACAGATTATTTTCTAATTATTATCACTCCAGTCTCCCCTTGAAAATGATCTCACTTATAAACTATTCTCAGTTGCATGAGTCTGTTAAAATTTACTTGCTTCTGCAAGCATTTAAATAAGTAGAATAATAAAACATCTGACAGATGACCTTCTGATGGTCAAATGCCCAGCCGGTACAAGAAAACTGCCAGGATATGTGAGTACAGTACTATAAAGATTTATTTGTCAAAACCTCAAGGATTGTTTTGTTTGGCCCAAACTACCTGGGAAACATCAACACAAGCAGAAAATCAGTCTTTTTCGGTGAGACTGGTGTCAAAATTGCTCTCTTTTTTATTTGTTGGTTTGGTTGGGGCTTTTTTTTTGTTGTTGTTGTTTTGTTGGTTTTGGTTTTTTGTTTGGATTTTTTTTTTCCTGGCAGCAATAGTCTTGACAAGACCCTTTTAATCCTTTCCATCTAATTAAGCAGGTTACACTGGCCATGGAGTATAAATCAAGATGTCCAAGAGTTGACATAGGTTGGTCCCGTTCTCCTCAGTTGTTGGTTTGTTTGTTAACCCGTTCCCCTCAGTTGTTGGTTTGTTAATAATTTATGGATGGCTCTCAGGGAATCAAACTACTCTTCTTTTAAAAGCTCTGGGCCTGGGAATAATTTGGCCAACAGAATAAACTTCAGAAAGGAATTCTGACTTTTGGGCAGTACTGTCTAATTAATTGTCACAATGTATACCAGTTTTGATGATGTCCTCTCCATGCTGAAATAAGAGGCCATACATTTCTTTGAGATTTCAGCAGGAAAGAAGAAGCTAAATATGAAGCCAAATTTCCTTCTAGTTTTAGGCACCTAAGCTGATGTGGAAGCTCTATTGTGCAGGACCTAGAGTGAAGGACTGTCCTTTCTCAGTGTCCTTGCTTTCTCTCCACACTGCTAGGACTTTGCTTGATTCTGCAACCAGCAAGAACCAGCAGGCCCAGCTCCAAGAAGTGGACCAGGAGTTGAGTCAGGCAGTGAGTGTTCCCCTTGGCCTTCCTCATCCTCACTGGCAGCATGGTGACATCCATGGGATTCAGCTGCTCTGACACTGACAGGGTCCAAAGGTGGGACAAATTGAGGGCAAACACAACCACCCCTGCAGAGAGCCTGCAAGAAGAAACCATTTCCCTGCCCTGGGCAAGGGGCAAGGCTGTGACCTAAATCTGCTGCTGTACAGGGGAAAAAAAAATCCCTATACAATATAAAGAAATAAATACAGATATCAACACCAATAATCCCATCACTTCTGTGTTAACAACTTGATAACATATCTGCTTACAACTCACACACTGCACTACATTTTCTGCTCTATAGTAACTATCACATTCCTGTCAGCAAAACTAAATATTTAATAATCTGGGGGAGATGATTCATGAAAAGCTGTTTTGGGGAGATATTTCTAAATGGACAACTTGTTGCCATTTAATTTTGGGAACTTGCTGTCTCTCTCTTCTCAGGAGGGACCCTGCAATCCTGTGACCATACAGACTATTGTTCTGTATGTCTTGCTGTCTCCCTTGCAGGGGAACCTATGGAGTTCTAAGGTCATTTCAGACAAGGCCAAGATAAGAGGGTGCAGTCAGCTCAGGGTTTGGGCACCACTACACCCAAAACCAGAGAAGCCAGAGACACACGACCTGTCTGGATGCATGGCACTTTGTGGACAAACGCTCTCCAGTTGTGGTCCCAGAGTTCTGTGTCTGAGTCCATAAACTTGCTGAGTTCAGACACAGAGCAATGTTGCACCTCTGCTTTGCACCATCTCGAACATTTATGTCCCTCCTATCTCAGGCTGTGTCACGCTCCAGCTGTGGTGCAGACACATCCCCACCACGTGTGAGGTGCTGCTGTTCTCAGCCTCTTCATGCTACCAGGGGTTCCCATTTTCACAATGATCAAGTTCCTCCAGCCTGATGTAAAATTCAAATCAGGTTTTATGAAATGAATCTCAAAGGAAAAAAGATAATTATTAAAGAGCTTCATTAGTGCTTTGCAATCTTAATTATGATAATTATATTTTTGTAGCTAATATAACTGAACTCCTGCTTTTAAATCCCATTAATGATCATTTTTTTAATCCTTCTCCTACTGGGCCAACCAAACCATAATGTTGAACTTTTTACTTACATGGGGCACAATTTTTTATAAAAATGATACACTATTTATGTAGGATTTCAATTCCTTTTTATCTGCACTTTGAAGGTGTACCTTCTCCCAAGATACAAGAAGTGAAGAAGAAAAAAGATGCATGCAGTAGCTCAGACTCTTATTTCCCTTCCTGGCAACCAGAGGGCACAGTCCATGATGGCATACTGTGGATACTGGCTGCCATCAGGAAAGTCTGTGACACTGCTGCTTGCTTGGAAGTAAGATTTAAAGCCCTTTTCCTTTCCTTTTTCAGCCCAGGGACTCAGCTTCATCCAGTCCTTGTGGACTTCAACAGGACAGTGTGTGCTGTGCAAATAGGCAGAAGATGTGACCCACTGCATGAAACAGATCTGCCAGAGAAAGGAGATCAGGTTATTGCTCTGACATAACCAGAAAGGCCCCATGGGTGAGCCAGAGACTGAGGGGTCACAGGAGCCAACAGCAATTGATAGTCAGGGCCAGTGGAAAAGGTGGCAGCTGGGAGAAAAGGTCAAAAGGAATCTCAATAAAAAAGAAATGCCTAAGTTCAGAATCTATTCATCTGATTTGTGAGTAGAAAAAGGCACCTTCCCAACCACCTGCTGGAAATCTTGAAAAGTGCCAGCAAGCGGATACCAGAACAAACAACTTTATTCTGAATACAGTTTATATTCCCTAATAAAGAAGAATTTGCTGCTGTGTCCTATGTTATAAACCACCCACTGCCAAGCAGATGCAATGGACTACTGGAATGTTTGAGTCTGCAGCCAAATATTTTATAATTACTAACATAGAGTAAAAGATCAAAGAAGAAAGAGCATACAAATTCAGATACATCAATAAAGAAATTAAAACAATAAAGCATATATTGAACATTATCTGCCCATTAATCTCTGGAGTAAATTCAGAAAACTAATTAAAAGCTTCTCTACACAGATAAATGATAAGCTTCTTTATTCAATGAGCTCAACATATGAACAAACAGAGGTTTGTGTTGATATCATCATTATTAGCAATTGCATTAAAGCAAATGATTTTTGCTGTGCTGTTGGGAATACAGTGATTTGAAAAACAAAATGTTAAAAGATTAAAAAAATCAAACCTCTACTGTACTGGGTGTGTTTCTTGCTCTTATTTATTTATTTATTTATTTACTTATTTAAAGTAACAATAACTCTTCTGGATCAGCATGACAGAAAAATAAGACATGAAGAAGAGAAAACAAACCCAAAGCCTGTAGTGAATCAGGGATAATCTCTGCATGACCATTCTCCAGTGGAATGTCCAGTTTTAATGCGCGATGGGAAATTCTCTAATTTCTCCACCTTGTGTCTTTTTTTCTGCTACTGAAACTCAACACTCACAAGAGATTTTGCCTGAAATTTATAGGTAGCTTTTTGTCTCATGAACCGTAATTGGTAAATGTTCTATTTTTGTGGTGCATCACTGCTGCCTTGCATAGCATGGTGGGATGGTGCTGCAAGGGGAACCTGCAAGGCAGCCAGCCTTGCTCTCCTCTCCTTGGTGCTCCAGGACCAGCCTTTGTCCCAGGTGCCATTTTAGATGGGACTTGAAAAGGGGAGTCCTAAAGAGCACTTAAGATAACAAATTGTACAGCTTAAGCTGTATGTTCAGTTTAAATGTAGAGCCTGAAATAATTAATTTCAAGATATAGTCAGTCCTGAATCTGATTATTTAGAATCAATGAAAACTGATCTGGCTACAGAATTCAGATATCCTCCAAGGGATCCTACACAGGGAAATAACTTAAAAAAATCCATTTATTTTATCCACAGTGACCTGGGACTGGTTAGCATTTAAACAGCTTTTAACTAATGAAAAGAGGGAGTGAGAAAGAACTAGAACTGCTTTTGTATTTTTTATTCATGCACCAGCATCTTCCTACTTCATACTGTACATTAAACTCTCCCTATTGACCAAAATGAAACAAAGATTTCAAAAAGTCTCAGGCTAATGTTGTCTTTAACATGGGCTAAATGCAAGATATAGTCCACAGAGTGTAAAGTGCACTTAAATTTTAGCATATTCACTCAACTGCAGAGTTTCAGAAATGGAGAAGTCATTAAAAGCCCCATAGTGAAATCTCAAATTATGCCTCTGCCAGATATTAACTTTGAAAAGAAAGAATAGAGACACTTTGAAAGCCACAGTGAAATACTGATGTGCTGATTCATCTCACGCTTATGTACTGCACCATTTAGAACTGCAAAATAACATATCACTTCTGTGGTAAATCACATTGGTAGGAAAGACATCTTCTGGCTATGATGGGTGCTGCTTTCCATTCTGAATGTGCATTTTCCCTTCCCACTTCCAAGAAAATTTGCTGTCAGAATGTCAAGCTGACTTGCTGTTTTATTTGCCATCTGTGTCAAATATTCATGCAGACACACTAAGTATGTGTCTATGTCCCAAAAGGCCTGAGCTGTTACACACTGTTACCTATCTTTCACAATTACCAGGGAAAAAACTAAGGGGGGGGGGGGGAAAAGTCATCATTTTAGATCTCTACTCATGCTGAATCAAATTTAATGTCAGAGTGCCATGGCCATTACTGGAGCACCACATATGGAAAAATAGGCCCTGAACCCTTAGTACACCATGATTTTTGCACCTAATATAAAAAAAAATAAATTAAAAAAATCAGGATTAACTATCTTGAAGAAAGGTGCTTTATAGGCCATCTCTTCTGTAGTCAGTACTGCGACTGCAGCTCTTGTAGATGTATCTGATCTGGCTTTCACCAAATAGTGAAGACACAAGATGGTGGAGTTCAGAATTACAGGCATCAGCCACAGGGTCACAAGCAGGATTGCTACCCTGGGACTTCAGAAATGCTGATGAATGAAGTGGGTGCCCTGGTGACTGAGGACAGCCAGTGAGGTGGATTGGGAACTGGCTGAAGGACAGAGCCCAGACAGTTGTGGTCACTGGAGCAGGTCAGTGGAGGCCTGTGACTAGTGGCGTCCCCCCAAGGATCAGTACTAGATCCAATATTATTCAATATATTCATCAATGACCTGGATGAGGGGGTAGAGAGCACCCTCAGCAAGTTTGCTGCTGACACCAAACTGGGAGGAGTGGCTGACACAGCAGCAGGCTGTGCTGCCATCCAGAGAGACCTGGACAGGTTGGAGAGCTGGGCAGGGAGAANCTACTGGAGAGAGTCCAGCGCAGGGCTACCAAGATGATTAAGGGAAAGGAGCATCTCCCTTATGAGGAGAGGCTGAGAGAGCTGGGGCTCTTTAGCCTGGAGGAGACTGAGGGGGGACCTGATCAATGTCTATAAATATGTTAAGGGTGAGTGTAGGGAGGATGGAGCCAGACTCTTCTCAATGTCATCCAGTGACAGGACAAGAGGCAATGGGAGTAAGTTGGAGCACAAGAGGTTTAGGGTCAACACAAGGAAAAACTTTAACACAGGGTAACAGAGCTCTGGAACAGGCTGCCCAGGGAGGTTGTGTAGTGTCCCTCTCTGGAGATGTTGAAGACCTGCCTGGATGCACTGCTGTGTGACTTGGTCTAGGTGATCCTGCTGTGGCAGGCGGGTTGGACTAGGTGATCTTCTAGGTCCCTTCCAAGCCCTAACATTCTGTGATTCTGTAATGCATCTCACTGTAGTCTGCTAGTTTACATATTCACCAGTGCCCCTGTACTCGGCACTGATGAAGCTGCACCTTCAGCACTAGGTTGAGTTTTACATGTTGCAGGATAAAAAAGACACTGATGTGCTGAAGTGAGTTCAGAGAAGGACAACAAAGTTGATGAGGGGTCTGGAGAACAAGTCTGATGAGGAGAGGCTGAGAGACCTGGAGATATGTAGTCTGGAGAAGAGGAGCTGAGAGACCTTGAAGCTCTCTACAGCTACAAGAAGGGAGGTTGTAGTGAGGTAGGTGTTGGTCTCTTCTCCCAGGTGACCAGTGATAGGACGAGAGAAAATGGGCTTAAGTTGCACCATGGGAGGTTTAGGTTGGGTAACAGGAAAAATTTATTTACTGAGAGAGTAGTGAGGCCTTGGAACAGGGTGCCAAGATTGGGGGTGGAGTCACCATCCCTGGAGGGATTAAAAAAAATTTGTAGATCTGAAGCTTAAGGACATGTTTTGGTGTTCATGATGTTTAGTAGATGGTTGGACTTGACAATCTTGAAGGTCGTTTCCAACCTTAATAATTCCATGATTCTGTGATTCCATATATACCCAGTATCACATACACAAAAAAAAAAAAAAAGTTGTTTAGGGTGGCTCAATTTAGGGGATTAAAAAATAACAGGAGGAAAGAAAGAGAAGCAGTTGGCAAGGAGCTGAGGGCTGGGGTCCTCCAGCTCATAGCCTCATGTGAAGCAGGACTATAGGTTGAGATGAGGAGAGAAGTGGAAGTCCCTTGTGCTGTTTCTAAAATCCAAACAAAAAGAGGCATCCTGAAGGCAGTTTTTGGAACCCCGGGAATAAAAGGATGGATGTCACAGGATGGACTGGCATGTTTGGTCACAGAGATACTATTACTGCTACTTGTCCAGTGGTTTTAAAGCAGGCTTAAGGGTGGCTATGGAAACTATCATAACTTTCATGTCTGCAGAAAAGACATTAATTTACAGAAACTGTGCCAAAGGTAGTATAAAATTTGATAGCACAGCACTTCGCTTTAAACAACTTATACATCATCCTACTGCCTCACTATTTTGGGGATATTTGGGTCTGTGGATTTTTGCTTTGAAACAGGAAAATATTTGGTTCCCTGAGGGTGTTTCATCCCTCCCCCCATCTTCCTGCCTTTAGATACTTCAAAAGGCAAGCTCCTGAGAAAACTTTTCTGCTGGTTCCTATTGTTTCCTACTTCAAGTGAAAAAAAAAAAGTACATGATGTTAAGTCTAAGCACCAAGATTCTGTGAATGTGTAAACTTAAGAACTCTAAACCTTTCAGCCTGTGCCAATGTAAACTACCTAAAGTGCAGAGAATTAAGTACACATTATCCTCTCTGACCATGATTGAACATGTTCCAGTCCTCCTAAAATCTGCATCAGGGAGCCCTCAAAGTCCCCTAAAGCAGAGCAGCACTTTTTCAAATGGGCATGAGAAAAAGAGGGAGTTCCTCACCCAGATCTCAGTCCCAGCCCTTCAGCTGTCTCCTTTGAAAATCTCACCTTGCTCCTTCTATACACCTCACTCTCAAGGTCATGGGGAAGGAATAATAATAAAAAAAATCTACCTTTGCTAAGCTGGATGATCCCTATTCCCCAGATTTCTAGTAAAATTGCACAGAAATTTTAGAAGCAGTTTTGCAGCACACATTGGCGTCTAAGTCACCCACCCTTTTCGATGATGCTCCATTAATGTCTAACACCTATTTTCTAGAAAAACTGGTACCTTGGTCCAACTCCTGGAAGCTGAAAGGGCTATGATGTAGGGCACTCTGAGCCAGCACCTTCTCCCCTTGAGAGAAACCAGCCTCTGGGGCCATGGCACATATCATCCCCACTCCCCTTCGTTGTGAGGCTCTGCACTGCCTTAAATAATGTCTTCTGTGTTGGAGCTGGGTATCTGGGAACCCCTGAGCACTTCCACATGAGCTGATGTGTGTAATGGCCACCAGGAACTGGCATTTAGCTACAGCTCCTTGGGAGGCCAAAAGTGTTTAAGCTGATGTTCGTCAAGGGAAGCTGGAGCAGAAAGCCATGAAAAGGCTGGGATTCCTTAGATCTGCTCTTATCTCTTTATCCCTCAGAAACATTTTACTGGAACGAACCACGGCGCAGTTGTAGCTGTTTCAGTTGGGCCACTGTCTTGTTCCAGGCTATTTTAAAACTGACATTATGCTGAGAAATAATGAGGAGACTTAAACTATACCTGGAAGCATGAACTAAATTTTTAGTCAGCTAAAGAGCGAGGAGTGAAATGCCAGAGAATGTTTTTCATGACATATTTTCTCTCTCTCTTTTCATGGCCATACTGATGTAGTAACTGCTACAGAATCCTGACCCACGTGGCTATAAAGATGCATTATTTGCATCAGTCCAGGAGACAGTTCTCTCAATCTTGCTTCCTCTGAAAATGCAGTTCTCTTGCTCTGGCACTTTGCAAAATCTTCTAAATTACTATTAAATTAAATACTTTTAATTTATGGAGGATTTCAGCAGAACTCATATTTCTGTGGCATTAATTATCAAGTATTTTACTGACTCTGAGAAAAACATTAATAAATCAATTTAAATGAACTCCCGTCTTCCCCCCTGAACTGGGGGTGGGTGTCATCAGTCACACTCTAACCTGAGAAGGTTTTATTTCCCTTGTACTCACCATTAATCTCATTTTAAATTGCGTATTTCTGAGTGGGTTCAGAGCAACATTTTCAAATATGGAGTTTTTAAACTAGCAATGTCTGTATATTTAGCCACCTGAATATGTGGATAGAGTTTCAGATGTCTTCTGTAATTTGAAATTATTCTATTTTTACAATGTTAATGTTGATTTGCTTCTTTGCTGTTGGTTGGGTTGGGTTTGTTTTGTTTGGTTGTTTTTTTTTGTTTTGGCTTTTTTTTCAGGAACAGTAGTTTCACTCGTTATCTTTTAGGTAAGTATGATTTCCAGTGTATCCTTAGACACAGTAGAGCTCTGGGGAAGGATAAGTGAAAACACAAGTAGTGATAAATCACTGGAATTGAAGGATGTGTGGAAGCTTGGAAGGGTAGTTAGTTAGATGGGTGAATATGGATTTAAATGATAACCTCTTGACATCCAAAATTGAAAATTATTATCCTTGATATACAATTCTGGTCTCTAGTGTGTCTTCACATGGCTGAAAGTCCTGCAGAGGTCCAATATTGCAAAGTCATGTCTCAAAACACAGTCTAAGGTGGACCATAGTAGCACTGCAGGCAGGTGAGATATTTCAGATGCTGACAATGCTACCAAGGGCTTTCTTATTACCACCTCAAACCAGTGTTACCCCTGAATGAAAAAACAAGTGTTTTATTTTAAAGACCAGTCAACTAAAAGTAGACATTCACATTTCATCAGTGTTTCATCCTCTGTTTGCCAAACCCAACACAAATCTTGGCAAATTTCATTAAGTTATATGGACTGACTTAATGTGACACAGTTTATTAAAAACTCAATGGTATGTGGAATGTTTTATGATGTGCTTTCATGCTGATAAATAGCTAATCACCATATTCTTATGACAACAGAGCAATACAGGGAGCAGTGATATGTGTTCTGAAAAGCACCACAGGTCCTTTTTCCCCCTCTGCATAATGCCCTATGATCTGCAGTGCTTAACTCCCCAACCTTGCTTTCAAAAACACACAAGAAAATCATTATGAGAATCCTAACATTTGTCAAAGCCTCTTTTCTGGTCTTTTGTGTTGTTGTTTTTTTCAGTAGAAATGCATTACATGCCATTTGACAGCTGGTATTTGTATGTGCATTGAATTAAAGCATTGATTTTAATTTTCAAAGTCAACCTCACTCTCTTTTACCTGAATGAATCACTTTTTTTTCCTGAGAAAACACACTGGGACTGGACTTCAGATGCACAATTAGAACTTAAGCAGCCTGTCCTCAGGGATATTTTCTTCTGCTCTCTTTATGAAATATTGAAAGGTTCTAACTTGCCCATTACCCAGGAAAACAAACAACAATAACAACAACAACAACAAAGATAATAAATCTCCACACAGTGAGCACAGCTCCTAAATTCATAGCTAGCTTTCAGCTAGTCTGTGTTGCATTCCAGTTCCCTGGCTGCTAAGATGATTCTCAATCGTACAGATAAGCAATAACAGGCTGGGTAAAGCTTGGATGAGAAATCTTGAAAGAAAAATCCAGGTGCTGCCAGGAACTACATTGGTTATGTCACGGATTGTAATCTGTCTCTGAATCAGTGGTGTATGCAGGGTCCCTGGGAAACTGAGGATCTCTGACCCTTTCCCCTGTATTACTTTTTTCACAGATGCAGGCACTCTTCCTTCTCTAGTCTACTCCTGAGGAGCTAAACTGCAGACCAAAGCACTCCCTCTCATGTGGGATCTATAGGAAGGAAAAAAAATAAATCCCACAACAAAACCAAAAATTAAAGGATCATAGGTTGTCATCCCAAAGAGATGTTCAAAATAAGACTGAAGCTTTGTGCCAAGTTTCAGAAGACAGGTTGCTGCTTCTTCTCTCTCAAAACCTGATCATCACAAGCCACATCTCTCACCTGTCGCTGTTATCATGCAAACGCATCTGCTGTTTCCTCATTTTTAAACTATCAAACCAATTAGCTTGGGCTCAGTGTGAATTTTACCACTCTCTAAGTGCATGAAGCTATTCAGCCTGCCCTGCCATGGTGAGAAATGCCTCTTCCCATCTCCCATGGCATGCCTCAGCCAGGTGTGATTCTGGGGCAATACCATTCCCTACCAGCATCCTCCAGAACTTCAGCTGGGATGGAGAAACGAGGACAGTCTCTGTTGTCACTCACTTTGTTGAGGAATGACAGTAAGTCCTTTGCAATGAGCAGAGCTAAAGCTCTGTACATCTGACCTGGAATTGCCACCTAGCACTGTAAGTCACTGAAGCGGAGCTGCAACGGCCAAACGCAGCACCTACTTCCCTTTTACGAAGAGGTTTCTTGCTAATGTGGAGTCATAGTTTGGATGAGGAGTTTGCCCTTTCTGTACAGCTCACACTGCACACTATAGCTGTGACACGGCTGAAGTTTTGCTGAAAGCTTTTTTTTTGGTCATATTGTGTGTCATGTTTGTTTTATAGTAGTCTGAACAAAGAAACTCAGCAGAGTTTAAGAATTTATTTTACTGTTGTGTTTTGACCTCAAGAATCGGTACCATTCCCTTGTTTCTTTATCTAGCCATTCAGTCCTTTAAAATAGGCCCTGTTACTTGTTTCAATTTAAATTTATCACTGGAAAAAAAAAAAATACACTCAGAATGATATGGCTGATGTCTCGCCTTGTGCATTTTTGCAGTTCTGCCAGTTTACATGACAGAAAATGCTAGTCCACACTGGTTTCTGTGTCTTTTTTTTTGCTCTAAGCAGTGGTCCTTTTTGCAGCTGTGCACTAATATGGGTTTTCTCTGAGGCATAATAAAAATATCGCAGTAGAGACATACATCATCTTTTGGATGCCATGTTATGTCATGAAATTTTTCATGGTACACTTAACTTGCATTTGTCCCAAGTAACTGAAAGTGAGAATGCTCACTGACCTGCTCCAGAGCAAATGTATTAGTCACCAAAAATGCAGAAGATCACATGCACCAATTTGACTCCATGCAGCAGAGTGTTTATTATTTCTACAATAAACCGTAGGAAAAAATAAAGTGTGAGAGCATTTCATTCATATTTGTCTTCCCTATCACCAAGGTATTACTTAACAGGAGAAATAAATGCAGGGATAAATGCACAGGGCTTTCCTCTGCCTGGCCATGATGTCTATATTACTGACCACTTTCTGGTTGTGATGCTTATTTGAGAAAAATTAATTTAGTCAAGCTCTCTACAGCTTTTACAAGTGGAGTATGCTGATTTCTTGATACTTCTTCCAGGCTTAGACAAGCTACTGTTACACTGCTTTCATTTCACTGTAATAAAGTGATACACTGGTTGAGTAGCTTGATGCATATTTCAGGAGTATCTGCTTTTCCACAAAGGAATGGAGCAATCAATGCAGTATCTTCGCTGTATAGCTTTTATTCATTAATAAATTTATTCCTGTAAAACCTGAAGGTAGATGAAGGAAAGGGGATCATGCACATATTTTTATATTCCTTGATACCAGAATTTGGGAACCTGATCCTAATTAGAGCCCTTGCTGTAATCAGGATTTTCTGAGCAGCACTCACTCCTAGTAATGCAAAGGTGAACCTTACAGCAAAGATTAGAATTGTTATTATGCTGGAAATAGTAAGGGTGATGGCTGATCTTCATGAGGCATTGAAAGAATCGTGATAATTACTGGCCTTTATCCAAGGACAATCATGAAGAAATAGGAGAATTAGCACCCTCTTCAAGGAAGAAGTCACTGGCTGTCCTGGGATGCTGTGGATTTTACATAAAATTCTTTTGTTAGTAAGATTACAAAAGCTTTCCTGCCTTGTCTCTGCAAAAATATTAAAATATTTTAAATGGGCTTTACCCTAGAGACACAGAATCCAAAGTGCTGTTACACAAATAAAGTGATGAATATATTCCTATATATCATTTATTTCCTCTTGGAATTTATGACCTTCCATCAGTCAGTAGTTTCCTTCACACTTCCTCACTTGTGAATTATAAGTTAATCAAGAGCACAATGGAAACAATGCACCCATAGCCCGCTCGCTGCATTCATCTCCCTCCTCGGGGTGGATTACGGATGTTAAAGTTGTAATGAGCTTTCTTTTAGTCCAGTTTTGACCTCAATTCTGACTTTACCAGCAAAAATTTCTCATGTGAGTTTTTTCAAGACGCATTTGGATAATACACGGAGATTTGGAAACAGGGGTTGTGCATAGTCTAAAAAAATAGTATATCCTTGCTTTTAACTGCTCTGATTCAGGAGAGTGAGGCACATGGACAATAGTTCAAAATGAGAATCTTCAAGTTTTGTTTTGTTTTGTTTTTTTTTTACTTGCCCCCAAAGGGATCCATGTCTATCTATTTCTGAAAGGTTATTTCCAGAGGTCCTCAATCCCACAGTTTACAAACCCGATATGGTGGTCACCTGCAGATGTTGTGACTAGAGGAGATGTTACGCGCAAGAGAGATCTCCTGTACTGACATGGCTGCCTCCTAAACTCTGCTCCTGATTTTGACACACTTAAGGACTTTGATGCTATTTCACACTCCTCCGTGCAAAGGACCAAGTGTTTTAGTGCAGCCCAAGCCTAGTCTGTGGGACTTCCCCTTGAAGGGTATGCAACACATCCACTGGAAGTGTTTATTTTCAAAACATACAGAAGCACAATAGCAGTGAATGGAATACCACGAAAAACTATTCTCTTACAGATGATAATGCTACTGGTAACAATGAAGGAATTATTCTCATTATAAAGAAGAGTTGATCTGAAAGGTAAAGAGAGGTGGTAATTAATTTCCTTTAATAGTCACACTGGGATCTCCTGTAGTGTGCGGTCTGATGTTAATAACATATTTTCCCCCTATAATTAATGTTCATGTTCTGTTCCTGGGGGACTCTTCTCCACTATACTCAGCATTGTCATTACTTAAGCATGCATAAGCAACTTTAGCACCTTGGTTGCTGCAGTAGCTAATCCAAGCACTGTGTCCCTTGTCTGTATATTCTTTCCTGTCAGGTGGGTGGCCAAATGCCACCCCTGGAACATGCAACCTCTGGAGAGCTGGGAAATTAGGAGGAATTTTGTCCCACTTTTGAGGAATGCGAAGTTTTAAAGAAAACAGTAAGACAGGACAGGGAGAGAGTGAGCCCCTTCCACCTGTTGTCTGAGGCTTGTGATTCAGGGATGGGGACCTTATGGAGATGTCTGACCTACACACCAGTGTAAGACTGTGCTACAGCAAAGCCAGCAAGGAAGCGCTTGGATTTTAGAGCAGCCTGTGGCTCTCATGCCAGCCACGGCAGGCATGGGCAGAGAATGCATCCAGGGCAGAAGCAGTGTGGCCAGGGCTCCTCCTGGTTGGCAGTCTCTGGTATTAAATCAAAGCCAGTTTGAAATTGCCATGCTATGCACCAATCAACACCTGAATTGCTCTTAAGATCCTCTGAATAAGTCAAGATGGATGTTCCTTAGATACAAATACAGACGTGACTCTTCTCCAAAACAAATCTGAAGGATGACTTGTTCCTTAACAGAAAGAGCAGAAGAGCAAAAAGCTCAGCAAGGACCAGGAAACTAAGTGCTCTGATGTTGCTTCACTTCCCCTCAGAATTTTATACTTTTTAAAAATACTGGGGTACCATGGGACAAAGGTGATACAGAAGCAATTCTTTTGTCTCTCCCCGTAAATTTCTTTAGCCTTCAATGCAATGCAGACACACAGTCATCACACTTCAGAAGATTAGGGAGAATGACTCTTAATAGATAAGTCAGAAAAGAAGGAATATGACAAAGGGTACATCCTGTTTCTGCAGGACAGAATATCTGTCCTGTTCTCTTAGGAGAACACAGTATTGTATGAAGACCTAGCTCATCACACAAATGCAAATGTGTTTGGGTTTTTTTGGTTTGATTTTTTTTTTTTGATTGGTTGGGGTTTTTTGGGTGTTGGTGGTTTGTTTTTTTTTTTTGAGGTATGTTACCTCGAACAACTGGGCAAAAAGTTCCCAAACCAAAAAGGTTTTGAAAATTTCTGGAAGCGCTTTACTTACCTCTGCTCTACTCACCATGGCCACTGCCCAGTCCAAATGAGTACTCCCACACTCCCACCCTAGCATGTCCAGCCAGCCTTGTCTGCATCCTTCCAGCTCTTTGCACATACATGACTAGGTTGCTTTGCTCTGACTTAGAAACCTTCTCCAGCTCTGATCTCTGACCTTCCCTACCCTCATTTTTTTGTTTCTTATCACAAAGAAGAGTGAACAATTCAACACCGCATTCACAAACTTTCCTCCCTAACTCCACACTTACTTTGCACTTATGGTCCTGAGTCAAGGATATTTCACTACCTGACCTCTGTTATGAAAGTGTAGCCTAAGCATAGACATCAATTTTCTGGAAATGTCCACACATACAAAATGTGCAGAATTTCCCTTTTTTTCTCTTTTAGTAGAAAATTGAAATACCTGCAGCTTTTACTTTAGAAATAATTTTCATTTACTTCATTATGAATAAGAACTCTACTATGCCTGATTTTGTTAGTGCATATAGACTTCTGCCTGATATATCTCTGGGAAAGAGGAAAAACTCCTGCCTTTTGAACACCGTCGAAAATACCCAATAATAAACTATATTAAGCTTAATCTATTAAGCTATAATGCACACAAAGTTCTTTTTGACATGTCTCAAGCAATAAAATGACTAAGTATATAACTAGACAGACAGAAATCAAGACTGCCACCATTACTGACCCATTAACAGGAGGGTTCCACAAGATTGAGAGATATGATGTAAGCAGAATTAAGGCTCTAATGCATGAAGCCACACAGCACAAACATATACTCCTAGAAGTGTTTGCAATATAAATATCTATATGCATGATACAGCTAACACAGCATAGTGACCTTATACTAAACAGTAAACTAACTGGAAATTATTTATTATATGGAAAATATTTTGACGGGTGGAATTTATTTTAAACATTGTCTGTTTTCCTGCTCATTGTTACAAAATGCATTTGTCAAATACATCCAATTCAAACTTCACAAGTTTTCTAGTCTTTTTTTTTCCTACTTTACATTGGAAATAAAAAAAAAAAAAAAGAGGAAGAGCGAATGAAAAGTAGATGTGAAATTTTTATTGAAGATTGTAGCACCAGCTTCCAGATCCTCACATATCTGGGCCTTACACACTTAAACAAAGGTTAGTGTGGAAAGTTACTTATTAAATATTCATTAAGAAGAGGCCTGTCACTATGATAGCATTTTCTACATAAAAAAAGATCTATTTTGATTAAAAAAACCACCACCAGTGACACTGTGTGCATTTTTCAAAGTAATCTCTGGGCCACTGGTTCTATGGAAAACTGGAATACATCCTCACTTTATTGGAAAAAATCCGCTTTTCTGACTTTTTGAGTAAATAGAAACTACCAGGAAGATACATAAATATTCTAGAACTTCATATTAAGAAGTGCCTCATTTGTACATAACTCATAAGATACTTACAGGCAGTGTCCACCAGTGTAAATGTTTCCTAGACTAAAAACTCCTAAATGACTTGTTGCTTTTTCCCCCACATTGGGTAATTATCACCTTGAGACTCTGATCATGGAGGTAATGTAAGCACAACATGAACTGCCCACACAGGTTTCCAGCTCTGGGAGACCATCAAGGGGTGGTGGTCCTCTAAGAGGGGGTTCAGTGCTTTCAATCAGAAAGCTTTTGTGGGCCTCCTCTCCCAAAAGGGTAAGAGATGCTGAGGTGCCAACTAGACCCATAATTTCCATTAAGAAAGTCATGCTATAGCCATATAGAGGTTCTACTTCATACCTGACCTCCCTGGGATGACTGGAGACCTGCTAATACCAAGTCTACAAGTGCCTGGTGCCAGGTTTCAAGTAGGGAAATGGTCCTGCCAAGTGAGAGCAGCAAGGCAGCTTTGAATACTACTCTTAAACAAACCGAGGAAAACAAGAGCTTTATATTTTCACTTATGTTGAAAATGCACCCCTTCCTCTAAAAAAAAAATAAAAAATAGTGACATTATGGTGCTATTTAAAATACTCAGTGGCAGCACAGCATACAGCTGCATAGCAATGTGGTTCTCCCATCCACAGGAGAGCCTGTATCTTGAGCTAGACACACTCTGCTCTTATCAAAGTTTTCCTTCTAATTAGAGAGCAACAGAAGCCCTTTTTAACACCTGTATTGTATGGATTTAATATGCTAATGTGTAAACCTGTCTCTAATATCTAATCCTAAAAATGTTTTACTTCCTTTTTCAGTACTCTTTAAGTAGTTAGTCCTGCTATTTTAACTCCATTAGGCAGAAAGGCAATAAATGAAATGTCTGGAAGGAATTAATTTAAGTGCTTATCAAAGACTGGTAATATCAGTTTCCACCGGTAACTAAAATTAATGTATGTGAACTGGAATCAGATACATTGATTCATCTCTATTGTGAAAACATAGCTTAAAGATAAATAGTACTACAATTATTTGTCCAGGAAAATGTGCATCATCCTAATGGAACTGCTCTAATGACCTTGACTAAACTAACCGCACTCCCGCTTTCTCAAAAGCAGTGCCAAAATATCAACAACAAACAGCACGACATAAACATCTGCTTTCTGTGGCATCCATTTTAGAATGAGGCATTAATAAAAAGTCTTTATCCACAAACATTTATTGAGTCGTATGTGTGGCTACTGCTGTACTTCAACATAAAGAAAATGTGAAAATAACATAGGACAATGCTCAGGGCCTGTTCTTGGGCTGTAGTTAAAATGTAACCTTAAATGCACCTTGTCCATGTTCTGCTGTCATTTTCAAAGGGCAATCTTGATACCAGAAATAAAACTCATTCCTACTGGTGAGCTGCTGCCCAGAGCATCCTTCTGTCTTAAGCTCAAAGACAGCACAGGCAGTATGGCCACTAACACAAGTTTAAGAATGGCATTGTGTGGTGTCTGGCTTTGGAAAAGCTGGAGCTGAAGAGTTCTGGCTGGTTCCTCCAGACAGCAGGGCTGTGTTTCAGTCTAGGTTGGTGTTTATTAGTTCTGGAGACTTGAGTTGTTCAACTCTGTTAATGGTACAACTGGAGTCGAGGTTGGGACTAAGGACTGGTGGGGATGAAAAGCGAGAGTTAATGCTCGTAAGAACAAAGCTTTAGAAGCTCAGAAGAGCTTAAGCACAGTAAAGCATGAGTGGCTGCAGGGATGGATGAGAATCATGTGCTTTAGGTTAAGTTAGTCTAGGGTTTAATGGATTGGGGTAGAACTAGAGTCTGGACCCAAACAGCTGAGTTAATTACCAGATCTCACAGGACTTAGTTATACAGCAGTTACACACCCCAGCAAAACCTTGCCACAGGCCTCCCTACTCCAACAAAAGGCTGTGCTTTAGCCTGGCCAATGTGTAGGCTTCCTCATCACTCACCCTTGTACAGCATGAACTCCTAAATTTGATTTTCAGCTGTGGGGAGCTTTTTTGCTGATACATAGGATTTTTCAAGGGTTATTATTAACTTGCTGAAATGAAACTGCCGTTGATATGAAAAGCTTTGATACAAAACCAGAACAAAGTGACCTGAAAATAAGTACAGCTTCATGGTCTTGCCAAATATACACATTCTGTCAAGGCCTATCATGCACTGGCCGTGTGCATATAGAAGCCAATGAGGATTCACATGCAGATATCTTAGGAGTAATTCCATTAAAGGCATTCCACATTAAGAAAGCAGAAAAAGGAACCATTTATTGAGACCATTTTCTGCTGCTGAAGAGAACACTGGTCAGTGACTTGTTCCCTCCAAGTGAATGAGCAACCACAAGCATCAATCACTGGTGTGATGAGTCAAGCAACTTACAGCTTTCTATGTTTCGTTGTATTTGTATATGACACATGCTCATTAGCAAAGATTTTTTTAGAGTTCTTGTTTGTCTTCTGCCATTGTTTCAATCCTACAAAACAATAGCTCTGTCTGGAACATCACAGGTGCTGGGACAAACCATTTCTTGTCTTGAATTCTGCAAAAGTGTCCATGTTGCAGTGGCAATGACTGTGAGAAACATCAGAAAGATTCTGAGCTGGACTGAGCACAAATGCCAACAAAGCGACTATCTTTTGTATAACCCTGGAGTAGTTATGGGCTGCTAAAGCATAGCAAGGATCAGGCTTACCATTAGAGGTAGGGACAAAGAATGGTGTAGAGGGGAGCAGTGGCTTCAGGAGTGCTAACTGGTAGTCCCTGCAAGTTTAGCAGGGCTGGATGCCAGCAGCTGGTGTTGGGACTGAAAAGCAGGCAGCTATTTGTGTGAGGAAGGGCATATGAACTTCTTTTGATGTGCAAGTTATGTTTAGAGGTATGACTTATATAGAAGTCTCATACATGACTGGATCTGTAGGGCTGGGACAAGGCCTGGGGAAGAATGAGTCAATGACTGAGGATTAATTGTGGCTGTAAATCTGGGGTGCTTTAGTTTCTGCAGTCTCCCCTAAACCTCAAATGAAAACTAATATTCTCTAAGCACCCTGGGGGAACTTGCTACCATCCTACCATCCTGGGCCTTACACAATCAAAAAATTAATTACCTCTTTCCTCTAACCCAAATTAAAATGAGGCCAGTAAAACTCAGTAAAACAGCAGCCTCTCAGCAGAGGTCCCTAAGCCTCACTGCAGCTCAACAGGCCTTACAGGCTCTACCAGCAGATTGACCACCTCAGTCCTGTCTGTTTTTAACCATAGCTACACCATCCTAAATGTAATCCTGTCTTTAATTATAACCTGAAGACTCCTAACAGGTAAAAAAAAAGTAAATGTAAGCAGTTTGACTCCTTGTTTTATCTGCCTCTCTCTCTACAGCTGTTGTAAGATCCAGCATCAAACTGATCTACCCATGCTTGGAATTCGTATCACTCTGACCCACTCCATGTGTACCCTCAGACCTCCTTACCTGTCCTGCAGCAACCTTCATGGGGACAAACATCAGCTTAGAGCATTTGGTCCTGTCAGCTCTCCATTGATACCAGCCTTCTGACTTTGTACAACTGAGGAACATTTCTCCTTGTTCAGTATTTTGGCATCCAAACTTTCACAGTATCTCTTATCACAAACACTGTGTAAAAATTGTCCAGTACCTCATTTCCTCCACAGCTCCCTGGCAGCTTCTGTATCTACAACTCCAAGAGCTGGGCTTCAATCAGCACTAAATTTAGGTTTCTCTCTCATCATCTATTATTTAAGTATATCCCAGTGATCTCTTGTAGCAATAAAGTGAATTGTCCTGCCCCTGTGATTGCTAGCAATAACCTGAATGTTAATCTTAGTTGTAATTTTCTTTACCCCAAGGCCAAGCAAAAGAAGCTGGTCTATGTGAAGTAAACATCTGAGAGTAGCTTTGAGCATGACTTGGGCCCACCTTACCATTAGCATTTGGGTCCAGAGGGTTGTGTTCACTGATGGGTGCATGGTGAGAGTATTACAGTCTCAGCTGGGTGGGGGCCACGTAGCTATGGGTTTGTCTGTGGTCAGGATTAGGAAGAACAGTCACTGAAGAGCTACATTTACTACTATGCCCTGCAAGTCCTTCTGATTGAGGATGACAAACTGTTGCCTGTATGCTTAGAATATAGAAGAGATTTTCAAATTTTCTATTTTTTTAATATGGCCCCTTTCTCTTCCTTGTCTACAAAAATGCCAAATAAATGGCACTTGGTTTTTGACTTAATAGAGAATTCCTTGGAAAAAAGCACCAGCTCATATCCTTCATGGAGAGGTGGCTTCCTAGTGCTGACTGCCCTGCTACAAAGCAGAGCTGCTCTGTTCCAGGAGGCTCCTATGGAGGCTCCCTGTCAGTCCTATCCCAGCATTCCCAGCTCCTCCCCAGCCTCCCTAAAGATAAAGTATGTGTTATAACCAAAGTCTGTCAGTCTGAATAGCAACCTTTATATCTTCTTTGAGGCTTGTTTGCCACATAAACTACCTTTCTGGCAGTGAGCTGGGTACTTTTAGAAGTGTAGAGATGGGGAAAATGCAAACACAATCTTTCTGCTTCAGGACTGTACAGGAATTCCCTGTCCATGGGTCAGTGAAACATTTGCTGGTTTAACTGCTGTAGTGCATATTCGACGGAAACTTGTGGTTCTGAAGATGTATTTTCTGCACGTTTCTAGAAAAGTAGATTCTCAGTTTGCTGCCAGGTAGGAATGAAGAGTTGAGTCTTTAAAAGCACCAAGTGGCATATTAGCAAGTGTAAATGCTTCCAAAAAATGAAAAAGGACTATATTTCTGCTTCTGATTCGCTCTTCTGTGCCAAATAACACTTTCTCAGTCACCTTTTCTTCCTCAAAGAGAACAGGTTGCAACAGATTGAAGTCTTCTCCCCTGCTATGTCAGAAGCCTTTATGTGGCAATTACAACATCATTTTTGTTTTACAATCAGTTGATGTCAGTTCAAAACAGCATGTCACCTCACACATGAAATAGCATGGCTTTATGTGTCGGGGACTGGAATTTGGCAGGAGCGGTTTCTCATTTGCAGTCTGCTTTTTTCTCTTTCAACGTTTTACACTTGATGCGGAGTAACTTGAGTTTTGAAGTCAGTCAGGCTTATCTGGATGAGTGACTCATCTAGGGCAAGAGGAGTAGCCAGCTCCTGCTTGCTCTGAGAGGAACCGAAATGTTAAGCAGTGGAGGAAGCAAGAAATTACAAAGCCATGACGGGGAAGACCTTGGACCTTCCAGATAAAACGTGTGATATTTATTGTCAGCTCTGTGAGCAGCAAGCTTGGTGCTCACCAGGCAGTTAACTCCTCACTTTCCATGGTGATTACCTTTCTCTCCTGTTGTGTCCAGCTCATGTCCCACTGACAAGGCTGGCCTCAGAAAGTTCAAAGACAGATGGCTGCATGTGAATCCCCAGATCAGTGGATCCTACTAATATAATCAATAGCACCACATTTATAGCTTTTTTATTTTATGTCTCTAGAATAGAAATTAAGCAAGAGCAGATCTAAATGATGTAGTGTTCATGGTGATTTTGGTTTTACCTGACTATTCACTTTTTCACATCCTCTGTTAGACTTATAATAATACTGCATTTACCATTAGTAAGCCCTTTCACTTGTGATTTCTCTTTTCTATGGTCAGAGGAACTGAAGTGTGCAGTTACCACACAAAAACCTCTCCAGACCAACCACTACAACAATACTTCATCTGCCAAAACTGATACCACGATGAATTCAGGAAATCTAGTCCCTAAGCACATCCACCTTTCCTAAATTTTTAATGATTCCTACTTATTTTCTTTCCTGGTGACTGACTTTACTTTTTGAACTCTTTACCTTTTAAGATCAAATGCACAAAAGCATAGTGTTCCTAGGTATGGCAGGACCCATGTCAAGGATTGCTATAGGCAGAGACAGATAACTATTGTCACAAAACTTGAAGAAACGCAGTAGTTTTGAGATCTTTACCTTTTTCCCAACAAATTGTTCAGCAGGTTCAAAAGATACACAGGCACACACAAAATGCACACAATCAACTACATACACTAAACATGACCAGTAATCCTTATTTCCCCAAGAAAAAACATTGCTATCTCTGTACCCAGACCAGGCAGGCTGAAAGGAAAAAATGAACCACTAAGCTAGATGTCTAACTTTTATATATCTGGGTTCTGACTCCTCTCACCTAACTACACATCTGTACAGATTTGGCTTTATAGGCAGTGGAGAGAAACAGGAATTCTTAGGGCAAAAGTGATCCAGTTTTAAGAGAGTTATCAAAACTGATCAGAGTTGATTCTTGAGAAGTGCCAGCTGATAGTAAAGGACCAGGATGGCACTAACTGGATAGTAAAGGACCTTCTCCCTCTCTCTACTTCCCCAGGATGTCAGGAAACCCCATTACTGCCTTTCCACATGTCTCATCTTCTTAAACTCTTCTTTCTTCCTTCAAACCTCAGCTCCTCTACCTAGGCTAGCAAGTCTTCACCTCCAAAAATGTACAAGGACATTAATCTGAAGGAAAATAAACAAATATTTGTCTTTTTGAATAAACCTTTTGCTTTGTTTATATGATGACCCTTCAGACACATGGCCTAGCATTTAGCTTGCCCTCTGCTTAGATGGCCCTATCAGACACCAAGAGAAAAATAATGTATTAAACACTCAGGAGCAGAGCTGCAAAAGCACAAGATGGGGGTTGAGGAGTAAGAGGAGTCTCTGAAATAAAGTTCATTCTTTAAAAAATTATCAGCCTGTCAGGCTGAGCATGTCCCTTTGACTTCATCATTTCTCAAGTTTTAAAAGCCTACCCAAAGAGCATTACTGTTCTGCTGCTGTATTTTTACAGTATAAATTACAAATGAGAACAGCGAGTGCATCTTGGAAGTGATGGTCTTTCCTTTGGATGCTTGATATTCTATATAGCTAAGTGCTGCCTTAAGACTGATGAAAACTTACGTATGCCTAATTTACAGTCTATTTGAAGGTAAGAAAGTGCTTTTAATACTTTCATTTCTTTGTTCTCTTTTCATTTTTCTTATGCTGCAGTCCAGGAAAAATGCAAGTGTGGCAGATACATTTATCGACCTTTGCATTCTGATTTAGTAATATACATTATCTGGTACTTACTTGTACATCCTAAAAACCCAGCAAGGGAAGTTGTTGAACACATGTTCTAAAATAAGTATATGCTTTAAACATGCCATTAAATTGGAGTACTTGTTTTTCTTCATTTTCTAGATTTTTTCCATTTCCTTTCCTGGAGTTTTGATTCCACTGGGGCATATCATAAAGCCCTTACTCAGAAAAAACCAGCTTTTCTATTTACTTTGTTTAGGTTGAAAAATGCATGAAGCAGTAATATCCTCAAGACAAGTACTTCCTTATAATTTAGGACTGAAAAGTTTTAGGTTTTGCTTTTTTTTTGGGGGGGGGTGTTGTTTTTTGCTTTTTGTTTTGTTTTACACAGTAACTATTGAATAATATTAAGGTCACCAGTGTTTTCTGGCAAGGATTTTCTTAAAAATCCACAGAGAGCTCCAGATTCACAGACAGGGTGTTTACACAGGTCTTATGCATGATGGCTCACATGAACTCATTTTATGTACTGCTTATGTTTAAAAAATCCAATAAAAGCAGTCTTAATCCTGCATGGAGACCACCCTTGTGGTTTCTACACTATACTGCTCAGACAATCAAGCACTTTCAAAACTAATTTCTCCTTTATGACTTTCCTTTTTGGTTTTGCAGTTTTTCCTTTGGATTTTCTCTTGTATTTTCCTTTCCCTGCATATTTATGCCTTTATTTCCAGTTGTTGGGCAATGGGTTGTGGGCCTACTCCAGTGTCCAGGAAAAAAAAGTCAGAAGGGTGCTCAGTATTTGATCATCACTATGTTGAGTGACATTTCACATCTTTTTTGTAACTGTAATTTCAATGGTCTCTTCAATACTGATGAAATTTATAACATGCCAGGAGGGGTCTCTCAGATTAAGCTGTTTTCTTGTGTATTAAAGGGCTGTCATGGAACATTAACCGTGAGACATCAACTGAATGGGTTGAGACTTTAACACAAGGTTGATGACCTATAGCTGGAATTCAGTACCCTTTCTCCCAGGAAAGGGTATTACTTTATGACTCTGCAAGTAATTCAGTTCATTCACTTCAACTACTTGTAAGATGCAGACATTGTGATTCAGAAGGTCAGAATCTGTCCCTGTTGACAAAAGATTATTTTACCACTCGAGATTTCTTTTGTGCAGCTTTTGCTTTGACTAGTGAGCACTTCATCGGGTGAGTCATCCCCTTTCACTGGGACTAAAGCTTGCACAGCTTGATCTATCAGGATTTATGGGCATGCATGTGTATACCCCATTAAAGCTACACCACTGAAGTGAAGGACACAGCTTTGGAATAATGAGATAGTCACTATGAGCAAGTAATACTAGGCTGGGGCTGAAAACACATTGTGAACATGTTGGCAAAGGAAATGATGCCTCTGAAAAGGGATCTGAGACAGGTAATATTCTGTGCAGCCAGGCCTAATGTTGAAGCAGCTCTCACTGGAGTGGAAATCAGAAGCCTGAACCAGGTGCCCTATGCAACACAACGGGAGAAGCAGACCACCTTGGGGTAGGATTCACAACCCGGAGGGAAAGAATGCCAAAACACAAAAGGTACTGGGGTTTTGTATTCCTGTGTAACAATGGCCCTAAACACAACCCTTAATAAAACACTGAAATAGCAGAGGAAGGTTGGGCTTCAAGCCATCATCCTTCTACCCTGCACTTGCTAAAGGTCAAGCATTTCACATGCTCATCATGAGACACCAATGTGCCCTTATGGCCAGGAAGGCAAATGGTATCCTGGGGTGCGTAAATAAGAGTGGATCCAGCAGGTAGAAGGGGCTTCTTCTCCTCTACCCTGACCTAGTGAGACCACATCTGGAGTATTGTAGAATCATAGAATCATAGAATGTTTAGGGCCGGAAGGGACCTCCAAAGGTCATCTAGTGCAGCAGCCCCCTGCAGTGAGCAGGGACACACTCAACTAGACCAGGCTGCTCAGAGCCTTGTCCAACCTCTCCTTGAATATCTCCAGAAATGGTGCCTCAACCACCTCCCTGGGGAGCCTGTTCCACTAATCCACCACCCTCAAGGGAAAGAACTTCTTCCTGAGATCCAGTCTAAATCTACTCTAATTTAAACCCATTGCCCCTTGTCCTTCCACTACAGGCCCTTGTAAACAGCCCCTCTCCAGCCTTTCTGTAGGCCCCCTTCAGGTACTGCAAGGTGGCTATAAGGTCACCCTGGAGCCTTCTCCAGGCTGAACAACCCCATCTCCTTCAGCCTGTCCTCATAAGAGAGGTGTTTCAGCCCTCTGATGATCTTTGTTGTCCTCCTCTGGACCCGCTCCATCAGGTCCATGTCTTTCCTGTGTTGAGGGCTCCAGAACTGGATGCAATACTCCAGGTGAGGTCTCACCAGAGCAGAGGAGAGGG